>OY978216.1:5495349-5766793 GCA_963854785.1 Vaccinium vitis-idaea | reverse complement strand
AGAAATGAATTTTGTATGAAGAGAAATCAAGCAAAAACTAAGAGCATTACTTTTCACGTCTAGGTTCATGGTTAGTTTAGCTCTGAGGACAGATTAGTGGACAAAATGACAGAGGCCAGAGCATCCGTTTTGGCAGCATCATTGGCATGAAAGCCCTTAAAGACAATTGCAAATCGAATAAAAAAACCAACAACAGTTTTCGATTTGTACCCAAAACCCTAGATTCGAACCAGAAAACGAGAGAGAGAGACCCTAGTTTCGAGTTCGAATTCCAAATCGCACAAAAAAAACACAGAATAAACTAGGGTTTTCAATTTGTACCAAAACCCTAGAAGATTCGAACCAGAAACGACAGGAAAATGTTTGAGAGGGAGAGAATCGAACCTTGGGATGTCGTCTTCTTCGTCTTGGACCTCGATTTGTTCTTCTTCTTCGCGATCTCCTTCTCTCTCTCTCTCTTCGTTTGAATCGCATGTCCTCTCTCTCTCTCTCTCTCCTCTCTCTCTCTCTCTCTTCGTTTGAAACCGTGTAGGGAGAAGAATGACCCGAATATGAATGATATGCGACCCGCGGGAGTGTTTTACCCGGACCCGGGCTCCATTTGACCCGCGTGTTCCCTCTCTTTTATCAGAGCCGTTGGATGCGATCCAACGGCTGAAAATTAGTGCCCGGACCTAAGCTAAATCCGGGAGTCCTGAGGGGATCCGGATTGTATATATATATAATCATGATCTCTTAAGGACTTCCAACGGTGAGGACCACCCATTTTTTTATTTTTCGGACCAAATTCGACAATCCAAACCTACAATATTTGACACAACATTGATCGGAGTGTTAGGCTAATAAGCGGAGCCGTTCAATATGTTTAAAACATGTTTATAAGAATACCAGTAAAAAATCAACTCATTCGGATATTGGTAAGGGCTTGATCAGCTTGATCGATTTATTCAATTTTTATCCTATCAAATTTAGAGTCAAATACCGATCAAACTCTTACCGATATTCAAATGGGATGATTTTTTATGGGTTTTCTTAAAAATATGTTTTAAATAAATTGAATTTACTCCGACCATTTGCATAGAAGTCCAAAATTAGTGATTTACATTTGTTATATCTAATATTGTGTCAAATATTGATCCCCAGAGCTGCCTCATAACTATTTATGTTACTATATTTTCTTTCGAGATTTTAGAACTGGGGGAATAGCTTTTTGTTGGAGAGAGATTTTGGTTTGAAAAGACCAGAAAAATGCCAAAACAATAAAAAGTAATTCAACTTTTGTTTATGGGGAAGTGATAATGCCACGAGACAAATGTTTAGTGCCACGACAAAAGGTTTCAAATGTCTTGTTTGCCCTTTCTATATCTCCAGTGGAACAAAGGCAGCATTTATCGCTGCTCACTTTCCTCTACCAGAGGAGCAATTGCCTCTCACATAGTCTCGCCTCCCCTTCTCTAACTAGATCGAGAAATCATGCTTTTGACGGTAAATTATTCGTCGATTTTCTCGGTAACAGAAAATCACGCTTCAGTTTTCTTATCCTTTGTTTCTTAATCTCCATTTTTACAACCAACAAGCACCATGTTGCCTCATTTTTCTATGCTTTCGCACATGTCCAATCATGAGTGTAGCTCTAACAAAACCACAAAACGGTCCGACCTTAGATCAGACAATGAAGTCTATTTTTTTTCTTCTTCTGGGTCGATTTCTTCCATCCCAAAGCATTTTTTCGTAAAACCTCAGCACATTCTCAAGGAATTTGATAAAGAAACACCACAGAGGATTTTAAGCAAAGATGCAATCAAAATGTAGAAAAATTATCCGGTGGAGATTTAATTACTGCTTGATCTGGGTTTGTAAATTAAAGAGGGGTGTTCCACTAAGGTGGTTTTTTTGAAAAAATTGGGTTTTCACGGTTTTTTATGTGATGTATTGTGAGAGAATGGCATGTTTTTGTTTTTTTAAAAAATAGTTTTTTGTTAGTGGAACACTCATGAGCAAAAGGTATAGTAAACAGAGAAAGAAAGGGAGAGAAAAGGTGGATGAGCAAGAAACAAAAGCGATAGGATAGGTATAGGTTTACATGGGTTGTTGTTTTGGGATTCTGAGTCAAAGGGACAAATATGACAATTCCTAGAATTTTGTCGTGGCAGGAACCTTTTGGTTCATGGCATTAACAACACCCTTGTTTATATAGTTTGATTTATTTATTTTTTTTTATGAAAAACCAACTTGCTTAACGAGGAGTACGTCTATGGGTACAAACCCTAGCGTACACACGATGTAAAAAAACTACGGTTGAGTCTCGCAAAAAAACCAGCTCAATTAGATATATGTAAGTGGTTGATCCAATATTCCTATTTTCATTCATAATTCAGAATTCTAACTCCTGAATGAAAAAGTTAGGGATGGCAACGGGTAGGGTATGGATCGGGGGACCCTATTCCATACCCGATCTCCGATTGGAGGATTTTTCACCATCCCCGCCCCCATCCCCATTGGGGATATTAGATGAACAACCAAACCCACCTCCCGATGGAGATCGGGGTTTCCCCGAACATACCCATATCCACACACAAAAAAAAAAAAAAAAAGTTAAGAATGAAATAAATTGATATTTATATTTAAAAAATATAATCTTAATTGATATTTTTGAATATTAAGTAGTCTAAGATATGTAGTAATTGATAAGATTTTCTAATTAAAAAGGTAATTGTTTACATATATAACTATACTCAAGATTTATACGTATGTTCCTATTTATATGTACATATATTATATGGTATATGTAGTATGTATAACCGGGTAAGGGGAGGGTATGGGGCGGGTGCGGGTATTTGGGGATGGGGATTAGAAAATCATACCCGCTCCATACCCAAGCGGGTTTTCTTGATATCCTACCATACCCGCTACTATTGGAGAAAATTCTGGGTTATCTCCGCCTCCATATGGGCGGGGGCGGGGCGGGTATCCATTGGATATGGGGAAGTTGCCATCCCTAGAAAAAGTTTAATGTCGAATGAAGCAATTAAAGTTATCCAATTGAGCTGGATTTTTAAGAAGCCACTCGAAAAAGTATTTTTAAATTATTAAATGGTTAGGATCATTCGTGTAGGATCATTTAGTTGGCCCTATAGGCCGTTTGTACATGATCTGTACACGTAGGGTATGTACCATAGCATTTGTTTTCAATTTCCCGAACAATGTGTAAAATTGAAAGTAAAATGTTCCAATGAATCTTGTTTTTGTAGGTTAAAGTATTTGTTTAATCGATTTTCAAACATATTATTTAATTGTCAAAGAGCAAAAAAAATATTACAAACTAGTGAGGCCCATTAATTTTAGTACTAGCTGAAAATTAGTGACCATTAATTTTGGTACTAACTGAAAATTAGTGAGGCCCAAAAAGGGAAAATTCTCTCTCAAGACTGTTCAAAAGTAAAAGATAGAGGGTTCAATGAAGCCTTGCAGTATCGCCTGCAAGGCTGCACCTATGAACGATTTTTTGGAGCTCAGAAGGGTTCAACTGACCCCCTGACTCTAAGCCTGTAGCGCCGGCCGCCGGCCTTGATTAACCCCCGCATTATTCTAAACTAATCATGACTATGAAGAAATATATTACTAACTTATCTTGTTTATGTCGAAATGTTGACGTGGGGGCAAAGGAAAGTTTTTTTAATCTGGCAATGACATTCAAAGTGACATGAAACATTTTGAAAATGAAAGCTTTTGGAAATGAACAATGATACATACACTCCCTCCCAACCACTCCCCCTCTCACCTGTGGTGGGACCCACCACATGTGAGAGGGAGAGTGGTTGGAGAGGGAGTGTATCTATCATTTTTGTTTGGAAATGATCAAATTGGTGGGGACGCATGTCCCGTTCAGTTTTTCCAGCAATTAGAGGGTGTTTCGGGAGTTTACTTTTTAGTTTTTCATTTCAGTTTTTCCAGCAATTAGAGGGTGTTTCGGGAGTTTACTTTTTAGTTTTTCATTTTTAGTTTTTTGGGTTTTCGAATCATGATCATAATGAGTTTTGAATTTGGAAAGAGTATTTAGGAGAAATGTACAGAATTCATTTTGCAAAAGTAATAGCGTTGGCTTTTGGCTTGAAAAAGAGAAGTAGAAATAAAAAAGGAGGTCCCAACCTATTTTTGGCTTTTGGCTTGGAAAGTGAAAATTGGTGAACACGTTTTCAAAGAACCTATTTTCGCTCCAGGCGTCCAAACTGGTAAAACGTGAAAAAGTGAATGGGAAAAGCCAAAATATTGGCGCCCAAACACCCTCTCAGTTTGGGACACACACAATAATAGAATATGAAAATAGTAAAGAAATCAACACAAGAATTTACGTTGCTTCCCAACTCCGGGTACCTCCACAGGAGCGAACGAGTATGTTATTATGATAAAAGTCGGTCAAGGTTTTTACAATAGAGAGTATTTATAATTTCGGTACCTCTCCATATGAACCACAAGTTCCAACAATTTACAACAATGATCGGAACCGTATATTTTATAGAGTTTATCAAGCATATAGTCCACATAAAAGATTAGTTTAGTCAGACGCCAATAATTACATGAACAAAAAAGATTTGTGCAAAGAAAAAAATTGGGCAGTTTAAAGTTTTAAATTATTTTTTAAATGCAAATGACAACCTATTGTGTTTTTTTAATCATTTTTCTCTTTTAATCACAATCCAATGAGCTGTTATTAACATTTTATATTATTTTTTGTTCTCTCTTCCTCTGGAAAAAACTGGGTCGTGAATCTTGCGCCACCGAGTTTACTTTAGTTACTGGAACGATATAAATTGCATTTGTTTAGATGTGACGGCCAAAATTATTTACTCCAACGTCTTCGTCAAAGAAGAACCCAGAAAGCCTTGCAGAAGAATGAAAAGTAGTATTGATAAAAGGATCAGAAGAATGAAACTCAGCCTCATTAGATTTTCCTTTTTCCTTTTTCCTTTCCTTTCATTTCCTCATAACTAAGCGGGCTTCTTATTCATTTTCTTACCCCCTATGGATACAATGCTGGGCAAGTGCACCAGATGAGTTAAATAGTTATCTTACGTATTTTAGATAGGAAAAAATAAAAAAAAATATAAGTAAAATACATTTATACATTTACCAAAAAAAAAGAAAGTACATTTATGCATAGTCGCTGTCCACATCTACCTATGTACTATTTACAAGCCATCTAAATACTCCATTATACTCTTTATGTCCCAATTTGTTTGCTCATTACGAATATTCGCGTAATTTTTAAATGTTTATAACTTTTTATTTGTAGTGTTCTTAAAGTTTTTGAAAATTTTGTCTTGTAGAACTAATTGAGATCAATCGAATAAAATCCATATTGCATATAAAATACATTATAGATTGAAAACTATAAGAGTTTTAAAAAGACACACATAACCGTAGCGAGTAAACAAATTGGGACGGAGGGAATATGTACCAATTTCTCTCTCTTCTCTACCCACCATACCTCTCTCTTCTCTGGCCATCAAATCAAGTAGGAAAAATAAAGAATAGGTAAAATAGGGTAGTATTGAACTATTGATGGAGTTTTGCGAAGAAAATTTGATATTGTTCATTAGCATTTTTTGCTATTAGGAGCATCCCAAATAGATTAGATAAATTTTGAGGCAAAAATGCTAGCAAAAAGTGTATTTTTCACTTTACCTATCTACATCTCTCTATCAACACTCTAAAAGGGCAAGCCTAACAAAAAGGTAAGTAAATTATGTAGTGTGCAGTGCATGTATCTATCAAAACTCTAACAATACTATCTATTCTACGTATCATCTATTATTATATACATTCTTTCTCTTTCATCATTCATTTATTATTTATTATTTAATTTTGTGTGTGGAAGTGGAGAGAATAGTCGGTGAGAAGAAAAGATAAAATAAGTGATATTTAGTTAATAGTACCTCAAAAAATGAGGGCATATTTGTTGAGTTACTATTTATGGTTGCAATTTACCTAGTCATTTATTGAGTCTCTTGTAGGGCATATTTGTTGTTTCGCCTATGTAAATTACCTAAAAGTGTAAAATAGCTACCCTCCGTCCCAAATTGTTTCGCCTGTTTCCTTTTTGGAACTTTACGTTTTGGTTTTTAAGAACCGGTTTTCTCAATTATTACCCCTATTTTTAATTTTAATTTTTATTTTTCTCTCTGTCTCTCTCCAATCATTAATACCTAATTTTTAATTATTATCCCTATTTCTCCCTCTAATTATTACAAAAACCAAAACTCAAAACCCAAACCAAACACAACCTACAAAAAGTTGTTAATATCTCACAATCTATAATGGTTTTTATGATTTCGTAATTTTTGTTTAAAAAAATTAATTGAGATCTATCAAACAAGATCCATATTAAATATATAAAATATTATAATATAAAAGATATAGACAAATCTTTGAGACGTCCAAAAAAGGAAATAGGCAGAACATTTTGGGACGGAGGGAGCATTCTCTTCTTATGCCAGGAACAAGGGGAGGTGCTGCGCCGCCCCGTGTTGAGCAGCGTGTTGTGCGGCCCATTTCGGCGCCGTGCCGGCACCGTTTTGACGATCGGAGACGTCCACCGTGTAAAACTTGTCGAGTACTACAAATGTACCAAAAATCAAATCGATTGGATATCGTTAAGTGCTTCATTGGAACACAAATAAGTTGGAAAAAATTTGGAACACACATGTCTTGAAACATTGGATGAAAACCATTGAAACCATTTTTTTCAACATATTTGTGTTCCGATTAGGCACTTAACGATATCCGATTGAGTTGATTTTTGGTACACTTAAATTACTCGACGAGCTCTATGTGGTGGACGTTTCCGATCGTCGAAACGGTACCGGCACGACGCCGAAATGGGCCCGCATACCACGCTGCGCAGCACCCCCGTTTCATCATTTGTCTCTCTAGTTGATTCTCGTTTTTTAATTAAATTCTTTTTTTGCCTTATTGACTAACAGTAAAGTAAAAGGGCCAATATGATTTTCAAATAGTAAAAAATGGTGGCAATCGTTAGAAAAAAGCCAATATGATCTTAAATTAGTCAATACGGTGGCTATCTTTTTTCTCCAGTAAGCATTACGAATATTTCTAAATAAAAAAAAAATTACGAAAAGTTTACCTTCGTGCTATACTTTACTTGATGCTATGTTCTCTGCGTGTTGAGAAAAAAATGGATGTTGGGCAAAGAAAAGATATACTTTTTGTGATGTTGGACTAAAAGGAATAATTTGCCATTACTCATTTTGTAGTTTATTTATTCCTAAATGATTTTTTGAGTAATTACTTATATCTAATCATATAAAAAGTAATTATTGAAACATGCAAAATCTTAAGAAAAGGAAGAAAGTTAGGGGCAAATTTGACATTATCACACTATAACCCCAATCCATTATGCTAGTTCGGAGCAAATCAAACAAGTTAGTATTATCAATTTGTTATCCCAGTTCGGAGAAAATCGAACAAAGAGAAGTTATATATGGCTTCACTATTATAATACCTCTTCAATAACAATCTCAATCCCCTGTACTACGAATTTCCTAAAAACTGCATCTGTCATCCAATAGTGCAGTACAATATAAAGTTAGGCTAGTAGTCAGTAAGTCGAGGGGTACTGACCCCCACATCCAGAAAATGTACTGACCGCCTCGGGGACTCACTTGCGGGTTCCACGCGAGTGATCCGATTGTAAATGAAATGGAAAATTTTGGATGAACCACTTACTCTTGTTAGATTGAGCAGATTTCCCGCGAGGCCACTCAGAAAATTGTTTAGATGAAAGAACGGGTTGGATCACTCGTATGAGACCCATAAGTGAGTTCCCGAGACGGTCGATACATTTTTCGGACCTTTCGGTCCGTGCCCGTAGTTGAACGATTTTTTAAAGACAGATGGTTCAATGAGGCAACGAATATATGAACGATTTTTTAAACCCCTCACTCTATGGCGCCGGCCCTAATCTGTGTAATTAGGTGCAACAGAACGTAATTAACATGTTGGATGCTTTTTGGGTAAATACATTGAACACCCTTGATATTTTTGACAAATACACTGACTTCGCCTCTGGTTTAGAAAATTATAGTCACCTCACATACTTTTGAAACTTTTGTTCAGATCCTACCATTCCGTTAAATATAGCCTAACGCAGCTTCGTTGAACAAGAAATAGACTGAAATAGCCTCGGTAGAGAATAATTACAATTAACACTTACCTGTTATTGTATATTACTACAACATATTGCTATATTATTTTATTATTTGATTGCAGCTCACGGAGACTAATCAAATTTGTCTTATTCCACAACATATTTTTTGATGTCCAAAAAGATACCAAAAGACAATTTGTTCCACATAATAAAAGGTAGTTTTTAAAAGATAGTGGATTAAAAATTGTCTTTCAGGAGGGAAGCCCTAAAACACTATCACCAACTTTGGCTTAAGACACTTGTTGTGGAGCAAGTTGGTTTTTTGTTATTGTCTTTGCTAGTGGAAAAATCAATTTGGCTTAAGACACTTGTTGTGGAACAATAATAACTCTAGAAAAAGGTTTTAAAAAAGAAGTATTGTAAAGATGATAGAAACTAAATTCTTTTTCCTTTTTTACATTTTAGTAGTAAATTTACAGATGAGTCTTTTAATAATAGATAACAAATAATATAGCAATATGATGTAATATACAACAACTGAGGTAAGAGTTATGTTATTTTACTTATACTCCACTGAGGGTAATTCAGTCTTTTTCTTCGTTAAAAGATAATGTCGTTAGGCTATATTTAATGGAATGGGGAATTTTGAAAAAAAGTTTAAAAAATAAGAGAAACGACTACAGCTTTTAAAATAAGAGGAGGTTAGTGTATTTGTCAAAAATCTCAGACAAGATCAGCATAATTTATATTTTTCATATCGAAACGAACAAAGTGAGATGCTTTATTCTATGGAAGAGTGCGCTTGATCATCGACTTTAATTAAATAATGCTACGCGTGATCCGCAATCTACTCTTGTACTGTAATAATTTAATCCCCGGATTCTCTGCACTCATCTTACTTTTGAAGAGAAGTATTTTAGCATTATATTTTGAGTCGCAATTCTTTATCAAGTGGAGCGTGGACCCGAAGCAAGTTCTTTGTACTACGAGCATCGCAATAATAAATGTAGTTGTATTTGGTTAGATAGTTTAGTTTAATTTTGATGATGTTAACAGGTGTAATGAGTGGAGAGAGATTGAAAGAGAAATGAGAAAAATGATGATGTCATCAAAACTAAAACTAATTAAACAGGGAAACGAACAAGGTCAAAGGTGTTCCACTAAAGGAGTTTTTAGAATAAATTGATTTTTCATAATTTTTTATGTGATGTATTGTGAGAGAATATTCTTAGTTTTTGGTAAAAAATTATTTTTTTTGTTAATGGAACACCCTCTAATATTTAAACGAAATCGATTAGGAAAAAAAAGCAATATTCAAAGAAAAATGTCCACTACACTGGCCGACAAGATGATTTAGGGTGTGTTTGTGATAATTATGGATACAAATTTTAAATTTCATCTTCATATTTCGCTACAAATTTTAAATTTCATCTTCATATTCCGCTACAAATTTTAAATTTCAAATTTTAACCGAAGCAAATATACATGTTTGTTATAACTATGGAATTATGGTTAAGATGTAGTAAAAGTTGATACTATTTGCTGCAAAAAAAAACTGAGAATCATCTTCCATAGTAACTAGAATCTAAAATTTGAACTGAAAAACACCTCAAACCTAGTTTCTCTAGAATTTGATTTTATTTCTGATTTTAGTATCTTGGAATCTGTAGATTCCAAGCGACGGATCAGGATGCTCCGACGCTCAAATCAATCTCAATCTCAAGAGATTTTAAAGGTGATCAAAATTACCTAAGGAAGTATCCATCTCTTTAACCCGTAGGATGTAATTCTCTATACAGGCCCGGTCCTAAGATTTTTGTGGCCCCAGACCATAATATAAACCAGGGCCCTATATTTTTCTAGAAAAAAAAAATTAAAGAACCAATTAGTAGCCAAGTCGCTATGGTAGAATATGCTCCTAGATATTTCAACAAGCAGTTAAGGCTATGTTTGATAAAACTGAAAACTGAAAGCTGAAAGCTGAAAATTAAGTACTGAAAACTGAATGCTTAATTTTTTAAGCTGAAAAGCTGTTTGATAAAACAAATTAAGCACTGAATTAATTTTTTTTTTTTTTTTGGGTTTTAATTGTCTCTTAATTTTATTAATGGTCATCATGTATTTGTGGTAATGGTGGAGTGGTGATTAGGAGGTGGTGAGGGTGGTGGCGAGGTGGCGGTGGCAAGTGGAGTAATGGTGGTGGTGGAATGATGGTGAGTTGTGGTGGCAGTAGAGTAATAGTGGTGCAATGTTGGTGGTGTAGTGGTGGTAGTGTGATGGTTATGGCGTGGTAGTGGTTGTGGTGGGCAGGGTGGAATGCTAGTGGTGGTGGTGAAGTGATGGCGGTGGAATGGCAATAGTAGTGGTGGTATATGGGTAACGGTGATAGTGGTGGTGGCGGTGTGGCAGTGATGGTGGTGGTAGTTGTGGTAGTAGCAGCATGGCGACAGTGCAATGGTGGTGGTGGTGGTGGTTGTGGTGGAAGCCACCGGTGCAATGGTGGTGGTTGTGGTGTGGCAGTGGTGGTGGTAGCGGCATGGCGGCAGTGCAATGGTGGTGGTGGTGGTTGTGGTGATAGCCACCGGTGCAATGGTGGTGGTTGTGGTGTGGTGGTGGTGGTGGTGGCGGTGTGGTGGTAGCGGCATGGCGGCAGTGCAATGGTGGTGGTGGTAGCCACCGGTGCAACGGTGGTGGTTGTGGTGTGGTGGTGGTGGTGCTTGTGGTGGTGGTGGTGGTGGCGGTGTGGCAGTGGTGGTGGTGGCGGTGTGGTGGTAGCAGCATGGCGGCAGTGCAATGGTGGTGGTGGTGGTGGTGGTAGCCACCGGTGCAATGGTGGTGGTTGTGGTGTGGCGGTGGTGGTGGCAGTGTGGCAATGGTGGTGGTGGTAGTTGTGGTGGTAGCGACATGGCGGCAGTGGCGGTGTAATGGTGGTGGTTGTGGTGGTAGCGGCATGGCGGTGGCGGCAGTGCAATGGTGGTGGTTGTGGTGGCGGCGGCGGCATGGCAGTGGTGGTGGTGGTTGTGATGGTGGTGGTGTAATGGTGGTGATGGTGACAGCGGCGGCGGAGGTGTGATGGTTGATTGTAAGCACATAGGAATTCAGCCATAATTAAGTAGCTCAAAGCTAATTAATTTTTATCAATTTTTTAGCCTACATTTTAAGTGGTACTTAATCTGTTAAGTAACATAAAATGTGGTTATCAAACCTACTTAATGACTTATTACTTAATTGATTCAGTTTTAAGTGCTGAATCTGTGTTATCAAACAAGGCCTAACTACTTAACTTATCGATACCCATGTGCATCATACCCATTTCCACCCCCGCCACGTGGCCACTAGATTGGGTCACGATAAGTGTTATGTGTCCTTAGGATTTTACGTTGAAACAACTGGAGTCTTGGAGCCTAAATTGATGTTTATCTTTTCTTTTCGGAAAAACTGATTCTGAAACAAGAGCTAATGTTGTACTTTATACGTGTTGTTTATATCTGTTCCCGGACTTATCACAGATCAACAATGTTCTTGGTTGGGATAAACTCTTTACGGGCAGTTAATTTTGGCTTCACATTGGAATTTGGAGTACGTTATGGAGCTTGTTTTACAAAAATGATACACTCCCCCTCAGTCACTCCCAGCCACATTTTCTCTCACATAGGGTGTCCATGTGAGAGAGGGTGTGGCTGGGGAGGGAGTGTATGTATCACTATTACTTGTTTTATGTGTTTAAAAATGTAAGCATTTTCTAGGAACTTGTAAAGTAGCCCAATCTACACCATGTGGCCCATTAGCAGGTGACTGGACTCTGGAGATGGCATATACTCCGTATTAGTTTGTCATGGACTGGCATATAGTATTAGTTTGTCCTGGACTTTTATCAATTTGAAAGTGGGAAGGCTTTTATTTGAGATTTTACCATATTTTTTTGGCATAGCAACTGGCAAGGTGCAGTTCAATTTCCTTCTTCTTCAAGTGATTTGACTTGGAAATTTTTTTTACTCCAAAGTTGTGTAAACAAATATAAAAAATTTAAGCAGCTTTTCTCTTTGACACCCAAAACCCCTCTCTCTATTTTCTCTCTCTCTCTATAGCGTCCAAACCCTAGCCGCCACGGGGTGAGTAAAGGACTAGGCTGAGTTTCCACTGCGGTATTTTTAGTATTTTTGAACTACAAATTATCAAATTAACAAGTCGTTCTCCTCACATATGTTAATTAATTTGACAACTTGTAGTCCAAGTATACCGAAAATATTATCTTGGAAACTCACCCTAAGTGTTCAAACAAAACTCGAGATAAAAATAACATGTAATATAAAAAAATAAAAAATTTTAGGATATTCAATTTACCATCTATGAGGAAGCTATAGAGTCGCCTATGGACTTTAATTGGGTTGTTTATCGTGGATTGATTTGTGGGTTTTGTATTTGGGCGGGGTGTTTAGATATTTTCATGTTGGGTGTTCAAATATTTTTTTTGGTTAGTTGTTCGTGAAGATCTAAATTGATACAAAACTAAAAATATTACATGTATTTAAAAAATAATAATAATTTGGGGTGTTAAAGTGACTGCCCTTGCTAAAGGGTGGAGCCGCCTCTGGTGTGATGTTCGAAAAAAACCGAGAACAAAAAGAGAAAGAGAGGATAGGTTGAGGCGAGAGGAGAGTTCTGGAGAGAGAAAAATAGAAAGAGAGACAGCGGGCGGCAGCCCCTCCCCAGGATTCAGCCCCAGTGGCCGACCCACCCCCCATCCCCCTTCGCACCCCATCCGCCCGCCTCGCCAATCTTCTCTCCGACTCCCGATCTTCTCTATGGCTGCGCTTCCTTGGCGTTGGAGACTCCTTGTGGCGAACGATTCTCTCCATTCTGGTATGGGCAACCACGCCCGATTTTTGGACCAGTGGGGAGCTGGATCTGGGGTTTCCAGACCCGGACTCGTGATAACAACGGCGGCGGCGGTGGGTGATAGCTCTAGCTATTTGCTTAGGCGTTTTTATTTTTCTACTCTTTTTTTTTTGTATTTTTTTGTTGTTAGTTTTGTAGGTGGTTTTGGCCGGCGGTCTTGAGGGCCGATAGTTTTTGTTTTGGTTGTATTGTTTGTCGATTTTTGGGCCAGTGAGTATATTTCTAGCTCTTCATGGGCAAAGAAAAGAGAAGAGAAAATGATAGAAAAATGATACGTGTCCACTTACTTGACACAAAACCGGACTCACTTCTCTAACAAAACGTGGGCAGCTATGAACGTAGAAGTGGCCGAACATGATCGGTTTTCCTTATTGTGCCCAATTGCTAATAAAAAGAGTACTACGCTTGGATTGAGCACACATACATACATATATATATATATATATATATATATATATATATATATATATATATATATATATATACGTATTTTTTATCAATAGAGAGAAAATTCCATTGATAGCACCAATACACTGTGTTGTCGCTGTTACAGAAAGAAAACACGCCAGCGACTTGCGAAGACCATAAAAAAGCATATTTTGTTGCCGCAAGTGTTTTTGCAAACCGAAGACATCTTGAAAATTAGTCCTCTCAAGTATTTTCACTTCATTTCCTTGCAATTTGCTTCTTCTCAAAATCTCATACAATTTTTTTTATCAACCTAATTATTTTGTTTGAAATGTACTTTTAACAATTCAATGGGCCCTGGACGGAGCCAGGATCCTGACTCAGAGGTGGCACCCAAATCAATATTTTCTCTATCTGTCCCACAAAGATAGTCTATTATAAAACGAAGTGTAATTTTTGAACAAAAATTTCGATTAGTTCTTTAATTTTGTGTCAAGAAATGTACAAAATGATGCACAGAAGTGTTTTATCTTTTTATCCGAAAATTGGAGATTTTTTGGGAGTGATCTTTACCGGTGCATGGATTAATTATTATAAAAAGGTACAATTGTTCTACAATTAATTATTTATAGTATCTGAAAGGATACACATTTTCATACTTTTATCATTCATCAATATAATTCATACCCCAAAATTACATATTTTTATCAATAGTCACTTATCAATATGCCTGATACCAAAAACAATACACACACTTTGACGAATAACACTGTTAATACAAAAATAATTTTTTTTTTTAGACCCAGAGATGGCATGTACCACCCCGCCACCCTCTTACCCTCTGTCCCCTGAATGGGGCATAGAGTGAATGGCTCACAATCCCATAATAAGACGACCAGTACATGTCCCAAACCAATCATATAAAAATATGCAAATGGTTACAAATGTACTGCTTCTATCCTACTGGAAGAAGAATGACGCAGGGGAGTTCTAGTGCAATGGAGGTTATGAATTTGGCATGATCGAAATTGGAATTCAATTTTTCTGCGTCTGAAATTGAATGGGATTCAAATAAGTTCCCCCCACCATGTGAACCAATTACTGGGTTAAATGTACAATATTGGGACCACTGCCATGTGCCACCTGCAGTTCCAGGCATCACTTTTCTCACTATTAACTCTTCTTTTTCACTGACTTGTGTTTTCTTGTTCGCTATGTGTGTGTCTGTGTTTCTGCCTTCTGGGTTCCTTTTGCAGCCGTATGTTGCTGTTTTGCGATTCTAGATGCTTGAAATTAGGCTTGATAATCAGCGCCTCAGCGGTTTATTACTAGTATTCAAGTTGGGTCCGGCTACGGTGCCCCAAAGTGGTATTGGGGCACCGGTGTCCCAATTTTACTTACCACGAACAAGGGGTCTACAAACCATAAAAACATATCATACTTACCATAAACACAGGATTTACTTACCACAATTTATGGCCTATACGTGTGATAAATAAAACCTGTGTTTGTGGTAAGTAAACATGTGGTCATAGTAAGTACAATTGCGCGGGAAAAGAGCAAAACCACACTTAGGGGATGTTCCACTAACCCAGTTTTTTGAATAAATTGGTTTTTCACGGTTTTTTATGTGATGTGTTGTGTGAGAGAATGATTTGTCTCGGTGTTTAGAAAAAACAGTTTTTTTGTTATTGGAACACCCCCTTATTCTTGTGGTAGTTTTCATCTAATGGCTTAGATTTAGTGGGGCACCATAGAAATATTCATTCAAGTTGGATGGTGACTCTTCTGGTTGCTAAAGCAGGCTTGGTGGTTTTTTTTCCTGTTCAATGTTCCGGTCTTGTGCATAAAGGAAGTTCTTACTGTTTAGCTTGTCGTTGCACTTTGTGTGCAGCAAAACTTGAACCCATGCAATAAAGAATAGGGCAATAACACTTATCATCATGTCATGTTTGACTTTTGGACTAGGAATATGAAAAAAAATAAATAGTATATATTTCTTCCGTTCCATTTTTATTTTTTCAAAAACTAAACATTTTAAGGGGAAATAATTATTACTTTTCAAAATATATGGATCTCCAAAATTACCCGTTAATCATGTGGTGGTAAGTTTGAAATCGACACATGTTTTCCCTGCGTTTTTAAGTTTTGTATGAGGGGAGGAAGGGCAAAAAAATAAAATCACAGTTTTCTATCATATTAAAGAATACCCACTACATTGTAAACCTAGCAAAACAGAAAGTAAGCTCATTGCCAAAACATGCTTAATATAGAAAACAACAATTACGACAAAGGTTTTTCTTTTGCAGACATTGTATAAAACTAAAGGGAGTTCGACGTCTCTCCATAAACTCGACCTCCTCCTTGAAAGCCAAAAGATACAACCAAATGGGCTAAGAGTCACACTTACGACATTAGAGTACAAATAATGAAAATAATAAGGATAGTTATTAAGGAAGTATATGATGTTTAAGTATGTTACAAGCTCCATCAAAACTGGTACTTAAATATCAAGGCACCCAAGAACAATGTGTTATCAAGAACTTTAGGAGGAAAAATAAAAAGGCACCCAAACATTTATGTAATTCTTCTTCTAGTATCATACATTGGCCCCACTCTCCTTAATACGAAAAAATGTCTCGAATGTTCTTTTTTTCAAACATCCTCAAATCCAATATTCGAATATAGCCTAGAAACATCATAATATATAGGTGTAGATATCGTCGAACTCAGTTTAAGTAATAATCTTTTCATTATATGCAACTGACAACAAAACTAATCTCCGCGTCTTAACAAGGTAACATCATACAACTCAAACATCCTGAATCCAGAATATTAATCCTGTAACAGCTAATTGGACACTCATTTAACTACTTGTACTAACAAAACAGTGTAGCAAATAGAGGGGACTCTTGGGCTAAATTCTTATGCAGTTTTGCTGCATAATTTTCACAGTTTCTCTTGGCTTCAGTTTCTAGTTCTCTGCTGTGAACTAATTACCTATGGCAAACACATTTGTAGTGGTATGCACTGTTGATTGGGTCATTCCCCTCCACTGGAACTTGTTCTGCTCTGCACTTGTACTTGCATCCTCTGCATTCATTGTAAGTGCAGGTTGGTGCAGTTGATCCTATCATCACTCTTCTTGAATTCTTATTCTTCCATTGTTCCCCAAAACCCTACAACCTCCAACAAGGTTAGAAACTTGCATTCAACAAAATTCTGTAGGGAAAATTTTTCCCACCGAATGGTTTTTACAGAATTGTGTTAGTGATGCTTTTGCAATTACAAAAAATGGAATATGTTGTTTCTTTTAGCGTACGGGACCAACAACTCTAGCAAATCCTTTCGTACTCTATTCGTTCTGAAAAGCTAGTCCACTAGGAAAAGACGTGTAATTTTTTAATAAAAAGATAAAGTACTTCCAAATATGGTAGCATGCAAATTTGGAAAGAAGAATAGATGAGAAATGGTTTCCCAGGAAATGTTTGTTCCTTCTTACCTGCAGAGGGAGTTTTCTTTCTGAGGGAGTAAAGTGAATGACCCTATGAGTGTAGAGAACTCCAACTTGTGTTCTTGACCCTGCACACATCCAAATATAGAACTTCATATACAGTATACAAAGCTATAATTGTATCCAAAAGGTAGGATTCTTCTGGAAATTTGAATTTCGAATTGGTAAAAAACCCACAAGAAACAGAACAGTGAAACATCAAACAAGGAATGGAAATCAAATTCCCAGATGAAAATTTAGGAAAAATCCAAGAAAGGAACAGTGTGGGAATTGGGAGGAGAGAACAGACCTTGTATTAAATGAGCAGCATAAATTATGGTGAAGAACAGTAGGAGTAATTGGGTTTGTTTACTACTGTTTGCCATTGTTTTTCTTTGTATTGGGATAAGTTTGGAAGGGGAGCTGAATTGCAAGCCAATGGTATTGGAAGGATATGAAGAGAGGGAGAGAGAAGGGGTTGTGGTCAAATAATGACCATAAGAGATAGACTGGTCACATATGCAGAGCAAAGAATCAAAGAGAGGTCCCCAACTGCAATCTGGTCCAATTCTTGGGGTTATTGGATTGGGATCTATATTTACAAAAACACCCACTGAATGTTTTCTATAGTACTTGACAATAAGGGTTTATTGTGAGATGTTTGAAGGGTTATATTGGGGATTCTAATGTAATATAAGAATAATTTCCCATTCCCCTAGTTTGTTTAGGGATCTCACCCACCAACAAGCAACATTTACACCTTCCAGGCCTAGGAAAAGGGTATTCTCTCTGGTAATTCCTAGAAGCAGCACTTGTACAACATGCTTGGATCATGTAATTGATTACAACGTGGATATAACTTAAGAGTTCAAAATATTGAATATACAATTTGCAACGGAGTCCCTCGAAAAAATTATTTTAAATTTGAAAATCGTGGTCGGCCGCCAGGATTCAGCCCTGGCGGCCAACCCACCCCTTCCACCCGCCTCCCCGATTTTCTCTCTGACTCCCGATCTTCTCTATGGTTGCGCTTCCTTGGCGTTGGAGACTCCCTGTGACGGACGATTCTCTCTGTTCCGGTATGGGCGACCCGCCCGATTTTTGGGGTTTCCAGATCCGGACTCCTAACAATGGCGGCAGCGGATGACAGCTCTGGCGTCTTTATTTTTCTACTTTTTAAATATTTTTTGTATTTTTTTGTTGTTAGTTTTGTAGGTGGTTTTGGGCCGATGGTTTTTGTTTTGATTGTATTGTTTGCCAGTTTTTGGGCTGGTGGTTTTGATTAATATATTTCTACCTCTTCACCAAAAAATAAATAAATAAATAACAAGTAATCGATTCTAAAATTGACGTTTTCAACAAATAAACAATAACTTAGTTTTCTTGGACCACCAATATATTTGTTTTTTTCAGAAAGTAGCATTTTGCTACCAAAACAAACCTTGAATAAATGGTTGGGGCCATTTTTCCAATGTCATTTTCTCGCACAAGTTGCTTTTGTCTCTTTAGAGGTTGCACCACTGTTTTCCGCTTGTTGAGGATCTCTTTAGAGTATCTTTCGTTTATTTTCTGTTTTCTGTATTTTACGTTTCTATGACCAGTGTTTTTTTTTTGGTCCATGACTTGGGGAAAGAAGAGGATCCGAATACGTAATTCGTAGTTAACAGGACATCAATATCGTAGGCCTGAAATGGTTTTGGGCACAAAATGAGTTTCTATTCTAGATGAGTTCGGCTTAACTTTTTAAGGTTTTTTTTGTTTGTTTTCTTACTTTTTACAAGACTCGAATCAAGTTGATTGAAGAGTGGACAAAGCTTGGCTGTAACATATTTGTGGGGAGAGAAATAAACAGTTAGAGCCTGACTAATGAGTTTCAGGTCTGCAATCCGGATATCTACGGAGGAGAGAGAGAGTTCTAATCTCAGCCCTTGGTTTCAAGGATTGAGATGAAGTGTCAAAAGTTGTGTCAAAAATTGTGTCCCCGGAACTGGCCCCTTCTCCATAATACTACCATTTTTTTTTCCCCTAAAATATGCTCTTTGCCATTCCTACATGTAAATTTTAGGAAAGTAGAATATTACTCTTTAACCTTAATGGTCACATGAATGTGACACAAAACAAAACAAATCACAATCTTACATAACAATCTGAACTGTTCCATCTAGTAGATCTCAATTTATTTTATGTCTATTTGAAAAATCAAATTGATTGAAGTCTGGTCAAAGCTTAGTTAAATATATTAATTTGTTTGGATAAAAATAAACAGTTAGAGTTTGATGGTTTATTTCTCGTGTGACAAATGCCAATTCGTTTAAATTCATAACGATGAACAATGAACTTGAATTTTTTTCACGAGCGTCAACAAGTCGAGATTTACAAAGTAAATTGTTTAGATCTTTAATAAACCCGTGATAAAACCTCATAATTTACCGTATGAGGGACCCATGATGAAGCATCAAATGTTGATTAACAATTGGTAGTTGTAATTATAATTAGAGGTGGTTCGGGAGGCAACTTATTACATTTTTATTTTTTCATTTTTTACATTTGAGTGTTTGGCAAACCACATTCATAACACATTCTACAAAAATGAGTTTTTGGGTTTTGGGGTTTAGAGACGAGAAGTTAGGGGGTGTTTGGGAGCCTCATTTTTAACTTTTTGGCTTTTTGACTTTTTAGATTATGGTCATACGGCAATTATCCAATCAAGGATCCCGGAAATCCCGGATTGAAGCGTTTTGAAGCATTTAGAAGATGTTTTGGCATGATCCGAGCCGTCCAATGTGTTCAAAAGGTGTTTTCCAAGGCCTACGCGGGAAATCTTCAAAAAAAAATACCGGGAAGGGCTTGATCCAAGCAGTTTTTCGCAAAAAATGTACATTTACAGTTTTGCGAAAAACCGCTTGGATCAAGCCCTTCCCGGTATTTTTTTTTGAAGATTTTCCGCGAGGACCCTTGAAAACACCTTCTGAACACATTGGACGGATCGGATTTTCAAAAAAATATCGGGAAGGTGGAGTCCCGGATCCGGGAGTCCCGGATGAGATCCGGACTCTATGGTCATAATGGCTTTTGAATTTGGTACGAGTGTTTGGGAGAAATGTGCAGAATGCATTTTGTAACTGGAGTAATGTTTGGGAGATATGTCAAAAATACATTTTGTTAGTCTTTTTGTTAATGAAAATGAGAAAAGTAAAAAATGAGAAGTCAAAAAGCTCCTCACCCCCTCTTTTTCACTTCTCCTCTCTAAAGTCTAAAATAGAAAATCCATTTTCTGAGAAGTCATTTTGGCCCAAGTCTCCCAAACATCCAATATCCAAAAATGTGAAAATGAAAAGTAGAAAATTGGCTCCCAAACACCCCCTTAGAAGTAAGGGGGGAGGTGCTTTTTGATTTCTCATTTTCCACTTTTCCCATTTTAATAATTAACAAAAAGACCAACAGAATGTATTTTACACATATCTTTCAAAATACATAAATTTCATTTAATATCATTTGAAATGAAGTTATTAAATACTCCCTCTGTCCCAAATAAATGTAGGTTTTTCATTTTGGGCTGCCTCTTAATAAGTGTGTATTTTTAAAAGTTAATGGATAAAGTTTGTACAATTATTATTTTTCTCTTTCAAAAGTTAATGGGTAAAAGTGAAGGTAAAAGTTGATATGAAAAGTGTAATGATGATATTTCTTTAATAAATTGAAAACAACTAAGGTTCGAAGGGAGTATAAATTATGAAAACTCACAATGTCTAGTGTAACATTTGTAGTATTTTTTTTTTGGTCAAGATATTTTTGTACTCCATCTTCTATGCAGAAATATGCAGAAAAAATTAAGTAATTCTTTTAAGTTTCTTATTGAACACCTTGACCAATATTTCAGGAGCTGTCGCTATAGAAATGTAAAAAATAAAATGTAATGGTAAAAGAATGAGTCTTATAAAATGAGGAACTACGGAGTATTAGGATTTAAGGTGCGTTTGGAACTTGTAGAAAGGGATGGAAAGTGTGAGAAAATAAAAATGAGGGAAAGTGAGAGAAAATAAAATTAGAGGAAAGTGAGAGAAAAATGGGAGAAAATTTTCATTATTCACAATACTTAATTTTTTTATTTTGTCTCTTCTTTCTCTTCAAACCAAACAGGACGAGGGAAATTTTTTAACTTTCCTTCATTTTTCCTTACTCTCTCTTAATTTCAAACACACCCTTAGCGATCACAATTTGGAAAACCGTTGGGGTGTGAAAACTCCCGCGAATGCCCAACCTTCAAGAATACCAAACCCTAACCTCCACCTCTCTCTCTCCAAATCTTGTTTCCATCTCTAATTGCAGCTATCAATGTCCAGAAACAATCCCTTTCCTTCACCCCCAAACTTCCCCACACCCTCTCCTTTCATCTTCCTCCCTTCCATCTCACTAATTCCCAAGCAAAGCATCCTTCCAATGTCTCCTCCAATAAAAACCCTAACCCTAACCCTCTCACCACATACCCACAAAATCTACTCAATTTCTTCTTTTTTTAATCACCCAAAAAATCTGCTCATCTCTACCTCTATTTCTTCTCTTTTTTCTCAAATATGGCCTCAGAGCAAGCTGCTACCAAAACCCTAGTGCCCCTTTCAAAGTACTCCAAAAGGGTAATATTGAAAACCGTATTGGAGGGTGGGATTGGATTCGTTGGACAGAGAATTGTGATTGGAGGGTGGGTTAAGTCCTCCAATGAGGTTAGGAAGGAGCCTCTGCCGCCACCGGCCCCGGTGGCCGGTGGTGCGCCAGAGGTGGCTAAAGATGTTAGCTGTGTGGAAATTCTACAGACAAGAATTCCTTTCTTTCGGTCTATAATGAAGGCATTGGGAGGAAACCACCCAGTTCGCGAGAAGTTGGAATCTGCTATTGAAAAGCTGCCGCCGCCGCCGTCGGTCGCGGTTTTACAAGTTAGTGATGGGTCTTGTGTTGCAAGTCTTCAGGTATTCAATCTCGTCTCTATCTTTTGTTTTCTTTGCAATTCGTTCTTGAGTTTCATTCCATACAAATTGTTGTATCATAGAAAGATAAGCTATTTCTGATAATAAAAATAAATAAATAAAAAAGAAAGATAAGCTATTTGGATGATTAATGCTATACAAACTGATTTCGGTTACTGAATTCTCTTGGGCTTCAATTGGATATGATTTGAAACCAGTTGATTCGATATTCAATATGAACACAAGTAGAAGAGGTTTATTTTAGGTATTTTGCAAAATTATCCAAAACATGGATTAGAGGCAGCAGAGATGTACTTTATGGGGATCCTTGTGTAATTACAGTTCTTTAAATAGTCATTTCAATCCATCCAGATAAAGCTCCCAAACCCAATGTCGAAAACACATTCGCAAATGGTCAGAAATAATGGCAAATCCCTTCTTTTATGAACTATGTCTGTCCAAACAGAGCCTTTTGGAATCATTGAGATAGTTTCATTGCAAAAGAGAAGACACATTGTAGGCCTCATGGCTTATAAATTCGTAAATGTCATTGCTACATTATTTTGGATAGATTTTCCATTCGTAAATCATTTTCCTTTGGTGATTGGTTTTGAAATCGTTTAGGTTTTGGTGGATTCATCTATTGCGCCTCCGATCCAAGTTATGGCTACTGGAACTTGCATATTAGTAGAGGGAACAGTGCAGCAGCCAGCAGTAAAGGGAAAACATGCTATCGAGCTCAAAGTAGAGAAAATTATGCATGTTGGGACCGTAGTTCAAGACAAGTACCCATTGTCCAAGAAGAGACTGCCGCTGGATATGCTAAGGGATTTCCCCCACTTTCGACCTCGGACAACTACGGTAGTCTTCTAGTCCCATTGCCATTTCTTATAATGGTGATCGAATGTTATTAAATCATTGTGTTTTGGTATCCTGTCATAAAATCATTGTGTTTTGGTATCACTTAAGAGTTATATTTATCTCTCTATGTTGCATCTATTTCCTCAAATACCACCTGCTTGTATTACAATATCTGTTTTACCAAAATCTACTCAAATAAGGATCTCTGATGGGCGAATTTGATATAGTGCCCTTGCATCCTTCAACCAAATTGAAAATAAAGAGGAAGGAACTATCCTTTTGTTCTTTCCTGAATTTCCATGTGATAAGTCATTTGTTTCATCTTTGGGTTGTACCATTTTGAGACATTTTCTGACATTTCAATTGAGTTCTTTTCCATATTGTTGAAGGTGGCATCAATTACCCGAATTCGACATTCCCTAACTCAAGCCACTCACACCTTCTTCATGAACAATGGGTTCCTTTATGTGGACATGCCCATTATCACAACTACCGATTGTGAAGGATTCAGTGACAAGTTCCAAGTTACAACTCTCCTTGGCAAAGAGGTAAAAAAAGAGGTAATCACCACGGACGATACTGGAGGAGTTGGCCTGGAAACTATCAAGGCTTCCATTAATGAAAAAAGTAAACAAGTTGAAGAGCTCAAAAGAACTGAAAGCAACAGGGAAGCACTAGTTGCTGCACTTCAGGATCTTCGCAAGACAAATGAGCTAGCAGCACAGGTGGAAGCGAGAGAAAAATCCAAGTCTGGAACTTCAATTAAAACTGAGAAGCTGAAGGTGGAATTTTCAGAAGACTTCTTCTCTCGGCAGACTTTTCTAACGGCTTCTGGACGCCTTCATCTTGAGAGCTATGCATGTTCGCTCGGAAATGTGTACTCATTTGGGCCCAGATTCCGTGCACAAAAATTGGAGTCCAAAAAGCAAGTTGCAGAGATGTGGATGATTGAACTTGAAATAGCTTTCTCTCAGTTAGAGGTACAACTGCATAACTCTCTGCTTTTCTCAGTGTCAGTCGTTCTTGATATTGCTCTTATTCATGTTCTTACATCTATGTTTCTGATGTTAACTCTTGTTAGCTTTTTTTGTTTTGCACAAGTTACTGACCTACGTATGTTTCATCTGCTTCTATTAACCATGCGGCAAAAATTTATGCTTTCCATCTTATTTTGTTTTCTTTTCAATGAATGAACATTTTTCTTCAACCAATTAGAAAAGTCTGTTTCTTTTGATCTCATGAAAGCAAGTTCAGCCTTAGAATCTGGACGTATTCCCCTTTGGACCTACTTGATGTTCAATCACTTTTCTGTATCCTTAATAGCTGTTTTTGATATTACAGACACATTAAATTCCCATCCTCGATTTAATGTTTTTATTATTTTTGTTGTTCCAGGATGCCATGAGCTGTGCTGATGACTTTCTGAAGTTTGTGAGCAAATGGGCGCTGGAAAATTGTTCCGAAGATCTGAAATTTCTCTCAAAACGGGTAGACCAAACGATTGTGGATCGCCTTCAATTGTTGACATCAACTTCATTCCAAAGGATCTCGTATACAGAAGCAGTGGAGGTTTTAAAACAGGTACTATTGTGCAGTGTCCATGGATACAACTGTTCTGAACGTAGATTCTGTTTTCCCATAATTATCTCACATGTCTTGTTTGCATTTTCTGGGTAGGTCAAAGATAAAAAATTTGAAGCAAAACTTGAGCTGGGTATGCCTCTAACTGAAGAACATGAAAGGTTTGTACATGGTAGCAGTGTTTGTCATGTTGGTATTGTCTTGAGGGAGAGAGGAGAGCTAAGCTTTACACCTTTGTGACTGCAGCTATCTGGCTGATGAGTCCTACAAAAAGCCGGTTATTATACACAGTTACCCGAAAGAACTTCAGCCATTCTATGTGCGCCTGAACGATGATGGAAAAACAGTCGCAGCATTTGACGTGGTTTTACCAAAGGTAATTTGAGCCTCTTTCTTCAACAGGTTGAACACCGCCACCACATTTGTAGCCTTTGTTTCTTCATTCTCCAGGCTTTCACTTGATCTAGACTGCAATATTGCTAGTCACTAATTTTTTGGATATTTGTGTGCAGGCTGGGAAGCTAATTAGAGCTAGCCAAAACGAGGAGCGGTTCAGCGTATTAACTACCCGGTAAGAGCTCATGTTAGTTCGAGTTGGATTAGTATTTTCTCCGAGTTTCGGTTTAATGTGATTCGAGTTGCAGTGATACGGCATGAATGGGTTATTTTTTACCTTTACATCTTGCAAACTAAAACACTAAAACAATCTCATGCTTTTTTATACTGATTTTCTGTTATTCATGATTGCAGGATTAATGAATCGGGCCTTCCGAAAGAGCAGTACGAGTGGTATTTAGATCTTCGGAGGCATGGAACTGTCATACACTCGGGCTTCAGTCTCTCCTTCGATCTTCTGGTTGTTTATGCCACCGGCCTCATCGATGTCAGAGAGGTGATCCCTTTCCCCAGAAGTCATGGAAAGGCCGCCAATTAGTTCAAATTTCTAGCAAAGTACTGCCGAAATAATGTTTCTGGCTCTGAATGTATATTTGATTCACGTGTACATACTATATAATTTCAGAGGTGAAAATTTCCAATGCAAATGAGTTTTATTCAGAAGTTATGCATCTTTTGTGGCATCTTACTCATCCGTCTGGACATACTATGAGACTAGGGTTTTGTAACTACAGATACATAATAAGCCAATGAAGCATTGGCAGCTTCAACTTGTGAATCTAGAGGGAAGTAAAAAGGGTAGAGTTCGTATCGGACATAGCAACTACTGTATAGGACTCGACATCCCTTCTTGTTGCTGCAGAAGTTTGGAAAGTTGAAGTTTCCGACAGCTATAGCCAGGCACTGGGAGCAAGGTAGCGGCGATAAATCTCTTGTGCATTGCACCAATGCGTAGAGCGTAAGAAAAGGTGTCAGTTTAGTTTTGCCTCTCCCATTTCCTTTGTTCCCAGCCTCAGTAGCCTTCGAAGAGATCTGATCTATCAGAGACCCGAGTTCTTTGTTGAAGGTATCTGGATCGGTCACATTCTCCACATTGGCATAGAGAATGCCATAGCCGGTATCAACTTCTCCAAAGAAATCCTTTATGTCATACCTTAGGAAGCAATAGTCGTACCAAATCCTCGCATCGGCTTGGTTTGGGCAGCGTTTACGGATTTCCGTCGCTGCACCTTCGATGCAAGTTTTGCAGTCGTTGCCAACGACATCTGCTCTGCATTGTGCTAGGCCATAGACTTGGTTTTCAGCTTTTCCAACAGAGGTGGCAATATACCCATTTTGGATGGTTCCTTGAACCAACTGGGGAAGTAAGCGATTGATGTTTGATGATATTTGGTTGCTACTTATGTTAGTGTTTGTATTGCAATACACGCCCGAAGGATCTTCGGATTCTGCAGGGATAGTGCAGAGTAAGAGCAGGAGAAGAACATGGCTTAAGAAACCCATGAGTTCTTTCTTCTGTCTTCTGGCTTGGTGCTCTCTTGATGGTATCTTCCATGGGTTCCTTCTTCTTATAAGCTGAGTAGTAGTGGAAAATGACGGGGGATGGGACAAGCAGCATTTTTTGACTTTATGCCAGTCTTCCATTACCACAAGTGGTGGAAATTAATGTCATGGTTTCTGGAAGAACATATGAATGGTCAAAATCCATTGGTTTAGATATTAGTTTTACCTAAGTTTTAGCTATAGGTTCCACTTCATTTCTGACCATTATCCTTATCCTAATAATCATCATTAGCAGCCCACTGCAATGAAAACGCTTAAGGGTTCCAACGCAACTTGCGCGCATCTCGTATCAATTCTAATAGCTTCTCCCACAACCGTTTCACGTTTTACACGCTTATGCCGTTACGCATGAGGTGAGTTCAGCAATGTGTCATCTGGGTAATTTTCAGGGGAGATATTGCTGCCCTTTATACACAAATCTATGGTTTGTGTATAAAAAAAAGTTGAAGTGGTACTTAAAAGTCTTAGGGGCTAGTAGATTGAGCTATGGGTCACCCAAATTTTAATTACTTAAAAGGTTGACTTGGTAGTCTTAGCCTGGAACTTAGAAATTTACTCCCTCTTAAGGTTCCAAGTTTAACTTTCTTCGCAACCAACTATTGGAGCTTGCTCATCCCACGCGTAATGGTGTAAGCGTGTGATACAACTCTAGGACAGCTTATTGGAATTGATACGAGATGCACACAAGTTGCTTCGGGACTTGCAATACCATGCAAGTTGTTGAATGGTTTATACTAATATGATGTTATACGTAACGGTTGAAGATCGAACGTATAGTTTATTGTCATTCGACACATAGTGAAATTGTTGCGAACCGTAAATGAATTAAACTGCATAACTGAGAAATCTCGTAAAAAGCTTGTGTTTCTCTGTTAACATTTGTTACTTGATTGTTTCTTGTGCTTTGAGAGTTTGTTGAAGGTTTCTTCATGGGAACCACAGAGCGATCATAGTATAACTCTTCAATGGGAGATTCATATTGCTTTCGAGGCCTCTCGGATTGCCCATTCATGAAATAAGGTGTTGGAGTTCTTTGCATCCGTAGAGAGGAGGCTCATCCATGATTGGGAACGGAATGTAAGCACTTGACTGGCTCCATTGATCTTGGCTTGCTTCATTGCATTCGTGAATTCTTTGATTCTTCAAGTTTCTTTTTTTTTTTTTTATCACGATTCTTCAAACTTCTTATTAACCAATTTCTTAACTCGTACATAAAAGTAACCAATGATAATGAGCATATCTATTGCCGGTAGGATGGCAATTCAACCAGTCCCGCCTTGAATCCACCTCGCTTCGCCCTGCCCGGGGCGGGTATAGGGTTAGGGTAGAATCAGCCCTCCCTGATACCCGCCCTGAAAATTGTTTTGCATAAAATTTTATTTTTATTTTTATTTTTATATTTTTATCTTTACAACTAGAATTCCACATTATATATCAATCAATTTTCATTTTCCTTACAGATAGTAGATGTTGGTTAAGTTGTAGTAATTGTTATTTTGTGAACTTTAATTATTTGTGCTAATTAATTTTGGAATTAAAAACATATTTTTTTAATATGTAAAAAAAAAATAGGGGCTAGACAAGGCGGGTTAACCTGTTACCCGATAGAGTGAACATGGAGTACCAATCCATTACTCAGTCGGATTAGGAGTGGGGATGGGGATAGATTTTTGGTCAGGTCAGAGTATGGCAAAACCCGCTCCACCCTGCCCCTTCCCCATTCTTATTCCTACTTGCTAGAGCAAAAGCATGTGAGATGACGGTACAAAATTTGAGAAAGTCAAACTTCATCGAAATGGAGTTCAATAAATTTGTTAGTCAAATTTTGACCAAACTTTTTGTCCAAACTACTAGAATACCACTTTTTTGAAATTTGGCAATGACAAGAAACCTTGGTGAATCATGAACGCTGCTACGTGCACAGACGTGCGTGCACCGACGGTGCACCGACGGCGTCCCCGACGTCGTCGGTGCACCACGGTCGGTTCCCATATCTTTACCGGTGAATCATTGGAGATCTCACGACTCTCACCTGCACTTCAGCTGATGTGTTGGAACTTGGAAGATATATAACCTAGCTTTAAGCGAAAATGTCGTTCATTTTGCACTACGTACGTCGTATGTGAAACATACGTTTTAAATCTACCATAACAACAAACGTGGGCGGGTGGCTACACTAAACTTTTAGAGAGTTCGCTTGAATCCTTTTAGATTCACGAAAATAACTATAATTTGATATTTTTTCTATACATAATTTGATATTAAACTTTCATATTTTATGTATATGCGTTGAATCATGCGAACAAAACCAGACTAAATGAATTTTTTAGTTAAATTTGAGAGTAAATAAATCATATAGCTCAACAAAATAATATTGGAAAAAATACAGTGGCAATCCAAATTCTAAAGAACAATTCATTGATCACAGCGAAAATAAATTACCTGAACAAAATTACATGAACATAAATATAACATGATAACAGAAACGTAAACAGAATACAAACAGTTGATCGGAAATTGGAACTGAGTCATGTGAAACCACACTCTCCTTAACAAAGATGCGTCGTCTACTGTAGATGTTGTAGGATGAACCGACGTCTTCGTCCCAGGATAAAATGGCTAGTACCACAACCACCGGAACACTACCGTTGGAAGCCTTGGCGAACTGTCTGATGTCTGCCTCTCTCTCATAAAGATGAATTTCAGAGCTTGTAATGATGGACGAATTTCTGGTGTGCAAACAATAGCCCAAAGCTGCCTTTATATAGATGGAAAAAGGAGCTAAAACTTGAATACGGGATTAATGGGGGAGCCTCCCCATTCAATAGGCAGATTGAATTTTGCAATTCAATTCTGTGTATCGTAACAGCCATCTTCAATACAAATTTGAATAGGATTGAAATCTGCCATAATCTCTACTTTCATGAGGGGAGTTACCCAGCGTTTATTGCACAAACATTTTGAATCCGTGAGGTGGTCTCAGTTGCCTCGGGAGACCCTCTGAGTGCCCCGGTTTCATTCACATATTTCCAACAAATAATATCTTTATTTGCAAAATTTGTGGTATAAATTTTGTGACCAAAAATCATGCAGCCGTCCCTGAGAACAAATTAAGGATTTTGTGAAAAGGATGATAATTAATACTTTTATAATTTATCGTTATTTGGAATTGGATCCTTCTCTAACACAATACAATGTCAGACTGTGTTTGGATGATCGGAATGTTGAGTAGGAATAGGAATCTGATTACCGGGAATCAAATTCCTTGAAATTTTCTTGGGTGAGAATAAGAATATGATTACTGGGAATCTAAATCCTAGGAATTTGATACCTGGAGTAATTTCATTTCGGTGTTTGGATTAATTCAGTAATCTTATGCAGAAAACAATTATTTTAGAATGTTATTAAAGTCAACGTTTCCTTTTCTTAATGATCATGAACCCGGAATCTGAGATTCCCATGAGGTAAAGGAGGAATCAGATTCCCACTTAGTTTGGGAATGTGATTCTTAGTTGAATGTGTCATCAGGAATCACATTCTTATTCCTGTCTCTTCCAAACGTCGAAATCAGAAAAGTATGGAATCACATTCTTGTTTCTGTCTGTTCCAAACATTGGAATCATGAAAATAAGGCATCACATTCTCATTCTCCTTGAGATTGCCGCCATTCAAACTGAGCCTCAAGGTTGATTTGAAGTAAACGGAAATTAAATGAAAGGAAATTGTAGCTCATTAAACCAATAGGAAGTGTAAGCAAATCTCACAAGCTCAACGCTTTGACTAGAATTTCCAAACCAAAAGCTTTGGAGGGCAGAACAAGTCTCCCCCTTTCTTTGGTAGGTACCGTACCAACTGGTGTTCAAATTAAGAGTGAGCAAAAATACGGCGAACCCGACCACCTGAAGGCCGAAGCGTATCGGACGATTTCAAAGTTCCATTTGGTCAGTTAGTAATGGGTTATATTTTAATTAAAATACAGGTTTTGGATCAATTCACCGGTTAAAATTTAGCAAACTCGTTTAATCCGACCCGTCCCGTATATAATGGTGGCACCACTATTTATGATATTTCCAGCTGGCATTCTCTGATTCACCCCCCGAGATGGCTCTATCTAGCACCTACTCCTCTTGAAGGGTCCTATTCCTATTCGCAAGTGACAACCCACTAAGCTTACACTACGTAAGAAGAAGACAAAAAAAAATACACACTCCGGTCTAAAAATATAATTACCGATATTCAATCAACTTGAATTTTTACATAGACTACATACTTAACAAGACAAAAAAAAAAAAAATTGAACGACTCGGATCAAAACAATGGAGCCCAAGTGAGCCCCATAACTGATGCACAGCACACACTCTTGGCCTCTTGTTGTACGCATGTTTCCACTTAAAACTAAAAATATCTCTTTTGTAAATGTACACCACCTTTGATGGATCCCTTTCGGAGCCCCACATAAACAATCGGAGTTGTTTGATTTATTTAAAATATTATCTTACAGGCCCCTATGAAAAATCAGTTCATTCAGATATTAGTAAAAACTTAATTGACTCGTTCAGTTTTTATTCCGACAAATTTGGAGACGAAAATTGATAGAGTCTGTACCGATATCCGAATGAGTTTTTTTTTTATAGAAGAACTCTTAATTAAAAACATATTTTAAACAAATTAAACGGGTCTCATCATTTGTGTGACACCCCAATATTTATTCAGTAGAAAGTGATGTACATTTGGTATATTCCAAACGAATGGTGTACGCATGGTTTTTTCCTCAAATTTTCCTTCCAAATTTCAAATTGACGTGAAAGGTCAACTACTTGGTTTCCCAATTGAGGTCGGTGTTGATCTGGGATCAGTGAATATTCATTTACCTGAAAGTGAAAGGAGCATCTAAGGACAGGCCCTTACAAAAACTTTTGCCAAGGAGGACGACCACAAATACCTTCTCGTGACCTCGCCCAAAAGCTTCCCGTGACATCCACCTCCCAATAACTGTGATAGGAGAGTTAAGTGCTATAGCCTATATTAGGAGAATTTTTTCAGCGTCGGGTGGGTATTACTCACGCGGTATTCGTTCAATAATCTTAGCTGTTTAAAGCGTGATCCGATAGTCCGGAAGAGGAGAGAGAAAAAGAGGAGAGAGAGTGGTTGAGTGAGAGGAGAGAGAGGGAATCAATATGGGCCGTCCAAAACACTTTTGGACAGTCGAGATCGTGCTCGGCATGGACAGGTGGTGCCCATTCGGTACTCAAAACACTTTCCTATATTAGAAAGTAGTAGTGTTGTTCTTATGGCTGAGAGCAAGTCGAATGATTGTCAAAATTGATTTTATTTTTATAATTTGAATTCAAAAAATAAAACTTGGAGTTTCAACGGAGAGGCAAAATTGGTTCTAAAATGGCTTGATTCTATAATTGGTAAAGCCATCCTTGCCACATCACCAATCCATTTATATAACTGTTTAAACCTAATTAAAGAGGTAACAGCTATTTTTCATCAATTATTTTTTTCTACGACGACAATTTTATTTTCTTCGTCTATTTTTTGTCCACATCAACTATTTGTCAAATTTTACTATAAATATCAATGCGCGTGTAAATTTTTTTCCCTGCCAATTTTTCCCTTTTTCCACTCTCTCCAATCACAAACTAGTCTACAAGAATGGGGAATCAAGTCTACCAATTTAAGTTGAGAAAGTATGGCAAATGAGGTGCAAGGAGAGTTAGTTAATATTTAAAACTGTTTAGTTTATATTCATTGGAGATGCAACTCCAAATATTGGCAAAAAAAAAAAAACACTTTTTAGTGCCAAATGATGGCAATAACTAGGGGTCCAGATCGATCCGGATTGACATGAATCCAATCCTAATCCGCGAGTCACGGTTTTTTGAAAATACAATCCTAGTACTACTAGGCACGCACATTTTTTCTATTTATCACTTATTTATTCAAGACAAATGTAATTGGATAAGTTGTTAATGTCTGAGAAAATCTACATCACGTTCCTGAGCTCGAGGCAACGTCAATATAGCAGGCACAACAGACCCTAGGATAATATGAGTATATGAAGGATGGATTATGCTTCTCCACAGTTTGGATTCGGGCTACACCCATGGATTCCAATTGATTCAAGCCTGATTTAAACCCCTTTTGAAGATCGTGATTTCTTGCACCCTCACTTTTTGTGATTTGTGGAGGAGAATACCAATGCAAGAAATTAGGTTAATCGAACATCAATAACAGTGCGGTCTAGTAAATGATCTCTATAAAGATAAAGTGTGAAGCAAATACCAGACTATCATAGATATTTAATTAACTTCAGTTCTTCTATTGTCTGCCTATTGGGCGGACGATAAAAATGTTTTCTTATCGGTAAGAAAGCTCTTTTGGTAAAAATACACTCTTACCTGTCAAATAACACTTTTATTGTCCACATAACTTAACTTTTTACTAGTAACTTAACTTTTTACTAGTAACTTTTTCAAACTGAACACTCATTAAAAGTAGAATAGTAGACCATAACAATGGGATGGAGGGAACATCATTCAAGGTGAGCCCGATCGCCTTTTTTTTTTTTAATAACCGAATGTCCGGACAACTTGCGCGTCCCATGATCACCTTAATTCAACTAGACTACACCGGCCGAGTCCAAATGAGAAGCCCAATCCTATAAGGTACGTACGAACAATCTTAGGAACACAACTTTAGGCGTCGTTTGGATGATGTACAAGGGACCCCGACTAAATAGCCGGGGGATGAGGAGTTTAGCCCATGCTTTGGCAACCAAAAACGCCCCCCGACTAAATAGCCGCCGGCTAAATAATCAGGGGCAAGCCGGACTAAATATTAGTAGGGGGGGTGTGCTTGTATTTAGTCCGGCCTCTCATCCTCCCCATTTTACCTTCCTACCCTCCTTAATTCCAATTTCGGACCAAAATCCTGCCTTAGCCGTGAGAGAGAAAAAAAAATTGAATTCAATTCTTTCTTTTTTTTGGTCTGAAATCAATCTATGGCAAACAAAATTTCGGACCAAATTTTTTTTTTTTGGGACCAAAAAACTGGTGATTAGCTAATAAAATTTTTGGGACCAAAAAACTGGGACCAAAAAAAAAAATTTTGCTTAGCTAATAAAATCGTGATTAGGAGTTTGGCCAAAAAACTGGGACCAAAATTTCGGACCAAATTTCAGACCAAATTTTTTTTGCTTAGCTAATAAAATCGTGATTAAGGGTTTGGCCAATTATGGCAAACAAAAATTGAAGTAGTTAAAATATTTACCACAGTAGCAGTTTTGTTAAAATATGGCAAAAAAAAAAAAAATCGTTTTTTGTATTTATATAATTATTTAAATGCATGGGCATTGACAAGGGTAAAATAGTCGTTTAATAGGTTTTTACATCATCCACCCTTCTTATCCCTCCTTTTTCATCCCTCATCCAAATCATGGACTATTTAATCCTTCCTTCCAGTGGGCCCACCTTTCTTATTTAATCACCCCTTACTATTTAATCCCTCTCAAACTCATTAAGGATACAACTACGGACACAATTAAATCCGGAGTCGTGCAATTCACGTCAATCTATATACATCTCCGGATACAATTGCGTGACGAGTTGTACTCAAACTTTTCTTGGGATTCATACTTTTTCGGTCAGACAACTTTCACTCTCAAAAGTCAATAATATCTCCCTCCGTTAATTACGCAGTCGGTCTCTGCTCACTTCACTCTCCAGTCTTTACTCCCCCCAACCCCAATTCCCAAAACCCCTCTCTCTCTCTCTCTCTCTCTCTCTCTCTAAACCCCAATTGCTTCAAGAAATGGGTAAACAAGAGCAGCAAGAAGAGGGAGAGTACTTGTTCAAGATAGTAGTCATAGGCGACTCAGCGGTGGGGAAATCCAACTTACTATCCCGATTCGCCAGAGACGAGTTCGACCTCCACTCCAAAGCCACGGTGGGAGTGGAGTTTCAGACCCAGGTGTTGGAGGTCGAGGGCAAGGAGGTCAAAGCTCAGGTCTGGGACACCGCCGGCCAAGAGCGCTTCCGCGCCGTCACCTCCGCTTACTACCGCGGAGCCGTCGGTGCACTCCTCGTCTACGACATCACCCGACGCACTACCTTTGATAGCATCAAGCGATGGCTCGATGAACTCAACAGTAAGTCGTTTGGATTTGTTAATTTGGATGCCAATTTTGCTTGATTTTGGTTAATTTGGATGGTTAGCAATGTGGGTATGCTTGATTTTGGTCAATTGGGATGATTAGCAATGTGGGCATGCTTGATGTTAGTTAATTGTGATGGTTAGCAAATGTGAGAATAAATGATTTTGCATTCTCTTTCTACTAAAATTTGAACATGGCTGGATCGGAATGAGAATTTGGGAATCGGCCTGGTGATTCCGGAGTACCCCAGATAGGCAAAAGAAATCACTTTCTTTCCGACAGTGTATATGCATCTGGTTTTCAGATATAAATGGAATATCTACCTTTTTGTGGTAGGGGCACTTGCTTACTGTTTTATGCTTACCAATAACTTTGACAGTATAAATGTCTGAAATGCAAACCCATGGCCTTGTAGTTAAGGCTTGCGAGTTACGGGTTTGCTTCCTCAGAAGGTCTTAGGTTCGAAATCTCTCATATACTCCAACTCTTTCCTCATCAGTTTTTAATTGGACCCTTCGCAAGTGGGCAGTGGATTGGGCCCCACGATTAGTTGAAGTGCGCTAAAACTGTCCAGACACTTAAGAATTACTATCAAAAAATAATGTCTGAAACGCAATTAGTCCATTTTAAAGGCTAGCAACGGCCAATGTAGGTATGCTTTGATTGTGCTTTCTTTTATGCTGGGGGGTTCGTGACCCTTGAGCCTGAACTGTTGAACATAAATCCGTGAACACAAAAAATCACCTTTTGACCGAGCTGGTCGAACAAAAAACCTTTTGACCGCCAATTTTAACCACTTTCCAACCATTAATAACTACTGGGTTAAACTTTAAATATGTCCGTAGAACACGTAGAATACACCAATTTCATACAGACACTAACGACGATCTAATGGTCTGGCCGCACCAGCTTCATCGTGCGGGATGTGAATTATCTCTCGTCACTCGCAGGAAAATCTGCAACTTTTCATAAAAACCCAAAATTCGTAGTTTGAGAAAAACACCTTTCTACTATGGTGTGTGCTAAATATCCAGGAAAACGAGTTGCTGAACTTCCGTAACCACAGAGGAACCGTCATTTTCAAGAAACTCTCAAAATGATTGTGTAGGAAAGTAGTGCTGAAGTTTTAATTGATCTAATTAAATGTAATTTTCCACAGTGATATTCCACCGGACCTCATCTTAGAATCATGAAGCTGCTTGTTATGTCCTACGAAAGTGTCCTTTCCTATGATGTCTGAAATCTGCCTTTTTCTTCTTACATGTCGTTAAGTTTTTAACTCTTGATGGAATAACCATGCAGCTCATTGCGACACTACAGTAGCAAGAATACTGGTAGGGAACAAGTGTGATTTGGAGAATATTAGAGAGGTGAGCGCCGAGGAAGGCAAAAGCCTTGCACAAGAAGAAGGATTGTTCTTCATCGAGACATCAGCCCTGGATTCTACCAACGTGAATGCAGCTTTTGAGATAGTTATTCGTCAAATCTACAACAATGTCAGCAGAAAGGTCTTGAACTCTGACTCCTACAAGGCTGAATTATCTGCCAATCGTGTTACCCTAGTTAATGGTTCCGATGTGTCCAAGCAAAAGGGAGTTTTATCTTGCTGTTCTGGATGACTGCTATTTTACCATTTACACTATATTTCTCCTTAATTCGTTTCACGCAATTACAAGAATTTGTCAGACTCTGTTGGTTTCTCTCTGAATTTAAACACGGGAGTAAACTTTGATGAGAATTACATGTATTTTGGGTTACCTATGTGGTCCGATTGTTTCAAGATGTTAGTAGTATCAAATTATCTAGTGAAAATGAGAGCTTTTGTGAGCATCAATGGCGATTGCATTCCTCTCTGTGAAAGTTCATTTTTTTTCTGGGAGGTGGTTCAAAAGGCAATGCTCCTTATTGCGACCCAATAGAAGCCACAGTACCAAGTACTAGTAAATGCCAGACCCAGGAATCCTATAGGGAGGAAGTGGCGAACCGGGGATCCTATAGGGAAGAAGTGGCCTACGGGGTTGCAGTGCACAATTTCGGCCATCCAAAGTATTTTCAACGGTCTAAATTATCTTACAAATAAAATAAGTACCCTAAATGTAAGGTCATGTTTGACATTTGGACCGTTGAAAACACTTTGGACGGCCCAGATTGTGGGCTACAACTCTGTAGGGCACTTCCGCCAGAATAGTGATAGAGCCACACACACTCAACCACACACCCTCTCACATGCGGTGGGTCCCATCGGATGGGACCCACCGCATGTGAGAGTGCTCTGGCATTTTTGCTTCCGCCATACAGGATCCCTGATTCCGTAAATGCCTTGGCTCCAAACAGGATTCAAATTCAAGTGATACTGATGTAGAAATCCTACTGTTCAAAAAGAAAACGAAAAAAGACGTAGAATTGTCTAGTCTGATGCGGATACTCTTAGCACGATAACTAATAATGGTCAAGACGAAAAAAGAACCGGTCCATCTATATGTTCAGGCGATATCCGTGTTTCAGACAAGGAGCATCAAGTGCATCTGAAACTGAGGAGTTGTGCTCATATATCAAAAGAAATTCGGCACCCAGTATAAGTGCAATAAATATACAAGAGATCCATCACCAATTTTGATGAGTTCCACTAAGTAGACTTATCAACCAGAAAACATGAATATACATCCAAATAGGCATTAAGAAAAAGCCCATAAAAAGGTCAATTTTCTCTTGACCTTTGATTAGGATCCATTAACAAAAATAAATAAATGGCAGATTATTTGCTGCAGGAATTTTTTTTTTTTTTTTTTCAAATCTCATTACATTGGAAAACTAAATACACGTAACCGGAAGAATACCTTTAGCTGACTCTATACATCTGGATTATTGGTAGTTGACAGCCTTGGACCAAAAATGTTGAGGATATCATGGTTTCCTTAGGGCAGATGCTGCACCCAAGACAATGGCTAGGACAACACCAAGCCCCGCTCCAACGGAAGCACCCATAGCTGCAGCAGATAAGGAAGTTTCCTTGGCCTGAGAATCCCGAGTTACAGCCATTGCGCGCTCTCGTGTCAATTCCAACAAAAGTTTTTCTCTTGCAAGTTCCTTTAAAACAAAAAGAGACGGGAGGAAATAAACAAACTTGAAATTGCCTACATTCATATAAAAGATTGATAAGGAAAAAGAAGTTCACAAGTATAGCAATGACAAGTACCAAGTAAGCTGGTTCTTGTTCCATTCATAACAAAAGCACGAGGAGAAATACAATCAACGCACTCTTTCCTTCGAATACCACAATGTGTCGCATTCTACTTGGTATCTTTTAAGCTAATCCACAAGTGATGAGTTGACTAATGACAGCATATCCGAGTGTAACGAACCGCTGTTGTCACGTATTTCTACGTATTCGCTGAACGATGCGAAACATATTTGGGCTAAACAACTTTGTCGTGTATAGGATATGACTTTCAGTTAATGGTTTTGTTCACATTTCCTCACTTAGTAGTCCTAAACATATTCCAACAACCCCCAAGTATCAAATTCATCGAGTCAAAGACTCAGAGGTTTACACCATGAGTTTCCACACCCCTCTCCCAATCCACAGTTCACATGATTCAGCAATTTAACATAATGTTGGCAGGGTAATGATTAGTACTCTGCATACCTCTCCATCAGCATTTTATCTGTTTTAGATCCTTTTACTGAGTATAGCTCAGTTATTAGTATAAATACTTGTCTTTTCTCTCCTTTTCTGGTTTCCTGATCAACATATAACAATGAAACGTTTCTACCTACTTATCAAGGGAATATAAGGGGAAGAAAGGCATCCGAACCTGCATAGCAGCCTCCTCATGACTCTGAAGCACACGATGGACAAGCTTACAAAGAGCATTTACACCCTCTACAGGGAAAACGATTGTTTTCTTCTGAAAAGGCCTCCGTACAAGATCTAAAGGAGAAAAAATGAACTTTTGAGGACCCACCCTCTCATCAGAACTCGCATCTTCCCCTCCCCAAGACATAGGAGCACTTGTGGCACCAGGCATAACATACGGACAAGAATTGACGACTTCAGTTGTGCTTGGAGATGCTTGATAAACCTGAAGAACAGCATCTATTGCTGCCTTTTGCTGGTGGGCGCTAACTGAGAATTTATTTGTTATGGCAAGTACCCAAGGGATCCCAAGGGCCTTTGCTTCGTCCAGCAGAAGAGACAGGGCTGGCTGCTGCTGTGATGCATTTGAGAGACTGTATCGAGGTATGCAGTGGGACAGGTTATGCACAAGAACAATCAAGTCTGTTTTTCTACTAAGATCACGGATTCCCTTCCAAAGTTCATCCCTGAAACGAGATGCCTCCATATGAAGGTCCTGCAGGGTAAGATGAAACAAAAGAAAGGTTACTGCCTTGTTTTTAACAACTGGCAATGTGACATGATTGAGTTCATAAATTGTAGGATCTGGACCAGTTGACTGAGTTGGTAAAAATCCAAATATGAAAGAAAAAAAAGCCACAAAAAATTGAACCAGGATGGATAAGAAGCCTTACTTTTATATTTTTATTGATTCCTTTTTTCTCGGTCAGTAAGCGGTTGGTTTTATTTAGAAAATAAATAAAAATAAAGTCCTCGGTTGAAGTGTTCAAACTCTATCACTAACAAAAGGCACAGGTTCACTGATTAAAACACTGGCTTTTAACCTTATAGCGGTAGGTTCCAAAAGGCACTAGCCAGCCCCTTTGAACATTTAATGCCAAAGGTTAGAAGTTAGGACTATACCCAATCCACCCACGCAACCCCAATTAAGGGTACAGAACTGGGTGTAATTAATTTATCCAAACTCTATCACTGTGATTAAACGTACAGCAAGAATCTACTATGAAAGGACCTGCTTGCTTTGCTTATGATTCATCGTCACATCGGAATGCCAAATAAGAGCAACATATTATAATTAGGAGACCTTTAACAAAACATTGACTTATTAAACAAAAAGGACCTGCAAATTTACTCCGGTTGAATCTGAGTAGAGCAAACCGCCACCAATGCCTTCTTGATTGTCAACATCCATTTGCAAATTTTCAATACTAGTAGGAGTAAATCCCCCTTGACCCAAGATTGCTTTGTAAAGAGAAGTTTTGCCAGCACCCTAGAAAAAGATATCATGTTATTGCTGCCTTTAGCTATAAAAGTCAAATAACATACCATGTGTTGGAAGAGTAAAATGAGTACCTCTAGGCCAACCAATCGCACCCTGCGGGTTCGAACAAGAACCTCCTTCGAAACAGTAGAGAAATCACTTGTACAAAAGACAACAAAATTACTCAAACCTTCAGGAGAGAGGAATTTTCCATGATAACATGCAGAAACATCCTGTTCCATTTTCAGATCAACAGTAGCAAAATTAGGCAGAAACGAATCTGCCACCATCCAATTTTGAGGAGGCCGTTTTAGCGGAGGTCCAACCAAAACGCGGATCTTTTGTATATCTTGCTGTACTCCACCATCCGAAGAGTATGTTGGTGAAGAAGGAAATGACTCCACTGTGGTTGAGCACCTGAATGAAAGGAGAGATAATGGCAACAGATTACCCATCACATAGAATGACCTCCATGAAGAGAGTAAATCATAAAGTTGTCTCCACCAAACAGACAAACTTAAAATGGATATTAGTAAAAAGTAAAACTAGGAATGTGTAGAATAGTTTCAATTTTCCTAAAATTCTGCAAAGTAGCATCGTGTTTTCCATTGCTGCTCCTACACTACAGCCAGTTAGTCGTGTGTTGCCTTTGTACAACCCACCATAGAATAGAATTACGATCTCCTAGTCCTAGTAAAATGACGAAAGTCAACAAAGCCACGAGTTAACAAAGATGACTAATTCATAGGATAAAAGTCAATACCAGATACCATTAACACGAGCTTGAACCAGGGTACAAAGATGTAATCCAGAACCAGTAATATCTACTTTCAGAGGTTCCCCGTTCTTCTCACCCGGAATGCCACTCCATCCAAGAGGAGCAATGGAAGTAGCTGCACGAATAGCTGGCGACTCTACTATAGGCCCAAGCTCAACAGTACCAGCAACTGAAGCACCAAGCCACTTTTGCAAATGAGGAAATTGCTGCAGTTGCTCCCCTCCCAGGAAGGTTGAACTCTCATCTGTCGTGCACATTTCATAGATTCTGCAAGGCAAAGAAGAATTAAGTCATCATAATCCACGAGGCTTACACTTTAATGCAATAATTCTAATAGCAACATAAACAAACAGGTATACACAACAATATGCAGATGAACTTCATGCTAAAAGGGTCCAAAACTACCCACACATTTTCCTTCAAAAAGTTGTGGAGCCTCAAAACATGTGCCTAAACAGAGAGATAATAACTATACACATGACGTTTTCAAAGACTCCAAATAATCAACAGTGAAATAGACAAAACAAGAAATGTGCTAAAGATGTCGGAATAGATCTTGGGATCTCACTCTTCAAGCCCAAAACACAAATCCAACTAACAGTCAAACCAACTACACATGATGGAAAAACAAAAGCACACGTCCAGAAGAGTTAGATATTACCTTTGAAATCTAGACCTGTATGACTTCATTGAGTGTGACTGAAAACGTTCCCTTACTTCAGCAATGACGGATCTGACCTGAAATATCTTTGCCAAATCAAAGCAACAAAATGAGAAGTTCTACAAGCTGCAATGTAAAGTTAATACACTAGTTAAAGTATGTTGACATATAAGTGAATAATGACAAACAAAATCAAATTAAACAGTTCATCCAGGAAAAGTGCTTAAAATTCCTAACACTATATTGAACCATAATTTAAAGCTCAATGAGTAAACAAAACTTATACCGATGTCAACTTCGAGTACTCGGCACCTGATAGTGACTCCACTGAGGAATTTCCCAAAAGATATAGCTGTTACAAAAGAAATAAAATGTTGAGTTACCTATTGAAGAACTTGAAAAATTGAAATACTAGTTAAATGAGCTTAGATAAACTGGGAGGATCGCATGCCTTGTTCATTAGAGGGTCAGGGAAAATGCATAATAATGCCGCTAATAAAGAAAAACTGTTCTCAAGGAAGTTTAATGAGAAGAGAATAATGTCTATCCAGTTCACATGGACATTAGCCAGCGTTGGCCCCTCTTAATCGAGAACGCTGACGACTAATACAAAGTTAACTTGTTAAAAAGGGGGGAAAAACAAAAGATGGCCATAATCTAAAATCACAACTTCGAGGTTTGAGAAGCTTTAACACATTAATCATCATGCATGCTTACAGTTTCAATACCAAATAAGAGAGAACATAGCAGAGGTACCAATTCATATAGACTACCTGGCCAAAGGGTACGTACGAAGGCAAATTTGGCACTCTGCGCCATGCCTTAGTATCACCACTGGTACTGGCGTTGCCTTTCCCAAATGGCTTCCCATCATTTGCTTCATCTTGGGTCCTTCTTTCTTTCTCAGCAAATGGTTCGAGAGAAATTCCATCAGAACCTTCCTGAATTTCAAGTGACTGTGTTGCAGCTACCATATCATCGAGTGAAGAAGTTGGGGCAGAATTACCAACAGAAGATGTCTCAACAGAGTCACCTTGCTTCCGTTGGTATTTATTGAATTGTCTTCTGACACCCTCTAAAGGGACAAGCCTAGAAAGTCTCCAAAAGGAAGTCTGCACAGGGCCTAAACCTAGAACTAGCTGTTCCCCTTCATTTTCTTTTGTTTTTTCTGCCTTCTGTTTCCTCGCTCCTTCATGTTTTGACATTAACAAATCACTAGTTCCGCCATCACCCAGGATTGGCACAGTCTGTGCATTATAATGATGAAAATAAGCAGGGGACAGGATTCGAGGAACCAGATCTTCTGGAATACAGTAAGTCTTAAAGTAATGCTGCCAACCTTTTCCGTTAACATAACTGAAAGAAAAATAGCGTCAGATAGAAATACTTGACATTGCTAAGAATACAGAAGATGATGTTTCTTATCGTAAATATAACCATACAGAATGTGACGTTAAACCTACTCTCTTAATGCGGCATTCCCAACTGGAGGCTGAGAGAATGTGATACACTTGACTTGAACTTTACCAAAGTCTTTTGACGATGAGGAAGCAGCAATAACCCTCAAAATGGCAAGGGTAGCCAAGGCCGCTACCTAGACAGTAGAAAGAGGGAGCAAAGAAAATACATATTAATTGCACAACCAGCTTAAGTCCAAGATGTTAGCAAAAATTCATCTACCGAACTTACTGCTCCACCAAGTGAATGTCCACATAACACAAGTTTCCGTTTCTTTTTTTGAGCAAGCCTGTACAACTCCAATGCAGGTATACCTTTAGCACGAGCCATAAATCCCTAGAGATAAGAATTGAAAACAAAAATTACTGTGGGGTGGAGATGGGGCCAGTTAAAACCAGATAGCAAAGAAAAGGCAAAAGATATCAAACATGCAATCACTATGTTGAATTTTTTTTGATAAGTAACTATGTCAAAATGTAAAATTGAAAATGATAAACTGCTCTCTTACCCGATGAACTGCAGGTTTAGGGCTGGATTTTGGTTGCCTAGGCATTGCTTCAAGTGACTTTGAAACATTCGCGGCACTTATCTTTTGACTGTCAATTGCGACAGGTGCAGTCGTTGCAATCCCATTAAGATCTTCTGCAGCATCCTCATGAAATATTGCACCTTGAAATATGTTTGCGTCAGCTATGACATCCCTTTACAATTGGTGAAAACAAGCATAATATTAGATAAACTAAAGAAAAGGCAGTTGAACAAAGGACTATATCACACTTACTTGTACTGCTTAGTCCCAATGAAGGAAGCAAACAATGTGTCCCCTGCTTCCGCTAATAGATACCTGAAGAAAGAAGAACGCAGAGAACCAACACATCATCAAAATTGCATGTTTTTAGCTTCGTGATGGGAATCAACTACTATCGTTTACACAAGTATTATTGCACCAAGGATGTTGATCAGATGAGTGACATTTATAAGTATACCATTGGTAGAGTCAACCCCGGGAACACATTTTAAAATTGGCTTACAATGACAAGGTAGGGTAAAGGTTATGTAAGAATCAATCATTGGCAAATGGGAAAAGATGAAAACTGGAAGAATGAATAAGAGAAGTGAAAAGCCGCAAAGAGATTATCAAAGGATTGAAAGACAATATTAAAAGAGATTCCCCTTTTTCTTTTCTTTCCTTATTTAAACCTAGTCATAGCAAGGATATACGGGAAAAGCACTAAAAAGAAAAATTATACTGACACCCAAAATTCAAGAAGGAATATTATATGAGATTACAGCAGGAACAAGGCTAATTTTAAAACAGCTTTCCATTATATTTTTTCTTTTTTTGTTTTTTTTTACGTTGCTATGCAATGAATATAAGAGAAAAGCACTAAAAGGAGTCTTCAAAACAATCATGACTTCCAAAATAAAAGACTAAGATGGTATGAGATTTCTGCGTCGAACTGGGTCATATGCAACATATAATAGTTCAAACTCTCGTTATGATCAGGAGGATAATGCTGATCAAATGCAAGGAGGAAAAAAAGGCAAAGTCAACTTGCGTTGTGAGGCTGCAACTCAGATGATTTGCGATGAATTGAACAGCCACACAAGGACCACCTTAAGAGAAGAACGGCAAGATCAAACCAAACCCAAGTCTACCCTGAGCTACGCAAGTGAAGCTCATTGTGCTTAATCCTTGATCCCTAGTTGAAAATGGGGGACATCAGCTGTCCAACCTACATAGGATGGGAAACTATAAAAAGATTTGAGCAGTTTCTTGAAACCAGATTTTCCACCAATTACATTATAAATAATATGGACAACTGATCAACAGTTACAGATAACTAGGCATAGCATATATTCTCTGTATGATTAACTACAGCTGACATAGCAACCCAGTGACTTGGGGCCAGAGATAAGCAAAAGAAATCACCCAAGAGTATAGCCATGTAATTACAACACCTAATAGAATGACTGGAAACTTCAGACCCTGCAATCTTATGCGTCCAATTAAACTAAGGAATGTTGGCCCTTGTCCGAAGAAGGACAAGAGGGGCAATAAAACACAATGAGATGAACTTCACAAGGCAAAGAAAAACCAAAATTATAGGCAGCTGACACATTGAATACCCCATTTTGGCTGAACACATCAAGACATTCCTGGTCGACCGATGTCTTAAGGATTCTAAGGTTTGCGACACAGCTTAACATCCAGTGTCTCCAACTTATATTGACCTATGATTTTTTAAGGTGATCCCATGACCTCATAGAAAAGTAGAAATGGTGCTGGCCTTAGATTGAATCAAACAGCACCAAACCAAAAAACAAGCCAACCATGATACATTGTCAGGTTAGAAATTTGAACTGAAACAATCTAAAATTTCTAAAGATCCAGGAAATTCCATGTACAAGTAACAGCCCACCACCACCGGCCACAATCAAACTTACCAAATTCTCCCTCCATCCCCGTTTATTGGTCCCTTTTGGGGATTCCAACTTTTTAAGGGAACATCAGTCATTACACTCATCATAGTTTTTTTTCTCTTTTCACCCTTCAAAAAATCATCATTGCTTTTTCTATTGCTAGTAATCATTTTCAAAAGTGAAGGCTACAAAGTAAAACTCATCAACTCTTGTCCGTTACTTCTGAATGGGGACAATCTTTTTAGGACAGAAAAAAGTGTCAAATGGGACCAAAAATTGGGTACCGAGAGAGTAAATAGAAGTTCGCAACAACGAGAAGGTAGATAAAGAAGCAATTCAAAGAAATAGCGGTTGAAAAAACAAATAAGACCATAAATATTCACCTGTGAGGAACGTGATCTGAAGAAGGCTGCACCCGCTCTAAAGAAATAACTTGTCCTCCAAAGTCTGCCTTAAACTTGTTAACTGCTCTAAGCATCTCAGCAGGAGGTCTCTATCATACAAAGGAAGAATGAATCATGTAGCACAATGCCAATCACGTGATTGCGAACATTTTAAGAGGCTCTTCAATACATAGAACCCATGACCCAAAAAAATGGATAAACATAACAGGAGCTACTACTAAGACATTCGCTAGGTCAGTTAGTCAGAAAGAACCCAACCAGCTTTCTTGAATTGTCATTTAAAAAATAAAATTAAAAAAATTAATAAAAAAAAAACTCTAAAACCACAAGGCTTGTATGTGTATTTTTTTTTTGTGTAATAGAGGAAGCCAACATCCTAGTTTACAAAGGTAATTTTACCAGTTGTCACTCATTACAGCATACAATTCACTAATTCAAACTACTTATAATTATCTTAAGCTCTTCCAAAACCCCTGATGAAGCCCGAAGTCAGAACAAGCATAATTATCTTAAGCTCTTCCAAAACCCCTGATGAAGCCCGAAGTCAGAACAAGCAATGTCTTGAGTAGCTTATAATCCAAATATAGCCAAAAAAATATAATCCAAATATAGCCAAATTTTCATAGACATGATTTTTGCCAAAATTAAAACAATTTGCATAGCTGGTCCAACATAAGTAGGACAAAGGCTAGTTGACCTCAGTATTTGCTAGACTGGACAGAGCTAGACTGAACCCGAATGAGTTGATAGCACGTGGGAGGTTTTGAGTTGATAGCACCTAAGTGGTTTTGAACAAACAGGTTTTGAACTAGACTTGAGACCTTAAGAGTAAGTCCAAAACACAACCTATGTCTTTGAACAGTTCCAGCTATCAATAATGAGGAGAAAATAGGACTGACTACTCTTTACTTTCTCTTTCTCGTGCACAAGTTCCAAACCTCTTTTTCCTCGGTTTCCCAACAATTCCAAACGTAATTGGAATTTCGCTAAAACTGTATTATACAGAAATGAAGTTTGAGTACGTTGTAAATATTCAGTAAAAATAAAGTCGAGGAGCATGCATCAAGTAATGCCGGTAAAGCTTCTAAACAAGCCGAGCGAGCCGTGTAGTAGATTGTTCATGCTTAGTTGTGGACATACAGCTCTACGAAATTATACACGTCCCTATATCTGAACACAATACAGCTTCCTTTACTAGTCTCACAGTCCAACTGATTTCTGTGACTCTTGATTCAAGCCTTTATTTCAGTACTTCTGTCAGCTCAATCAGTCAAGCACGGTAATTTCTGCTAAAACGCAGAAAAATAAGTGCAACTCACAAACCATGAATAAGTCCTCGGCCTTTTTTCAAACTAAACCTAGAGCATTCTATGTGTCCATATTTTGTCAAATGCCGCATTCAAGCGTGCTCCATTCTTCAGTAACATCTACATCCATTAATAATCGAACAGTGGAAAAGCAATTACATAGCTACTGATCTTTCATAATTTTTCTAGCCACAACTCTCACCCGACTAGTATTCACCAAAGCAAAAGAAGGATAACTGGTATGTTTGCAACTCAACCTCAAGGGTTGGCCCGGTGTTCAAGGCATAAGACTTAAGTTTGCTCCCTCCTGAGGCTTAAAACCTCTCAGGTGCTATCAAATTCCTTTAGGGGCCATCCATACGGGCTTTGCTCTGGCTTTAATTGGCCCCAGCTAGTGTATGGTGGAATCGGTCTCCAGATTAATGTGGAGGAGTGCGTAAGCTAGTCTGAAAACCTAGTGATCAAAAACTAGCATTTCTCCAATTCAACGTGGAATTGCCACTTGACATCATGACAAATCACGAAAACCAAAAGGACAATCAAGTTTTACTTCATTGACAAATTCAACCACACAATTGAAAAACAAATATGCATTGAAGTGTATATATATAAGTGTACCTTGTAAACACACTCGGAGAGCACCATGCAACAGAGAATGTCTTGCAAATCAGACACGGACTCGGCCTTAACAGCGCCACAGAGATTGTGAAGCTGCTTCTTCTTCCGCTCGTACTCTTGCTGAATTCGAATCCTGTGTTCTCTGCCGTTGGCCCAGGGCCACTTCACCGCCATCCGCCACTGAGGGGGCCAAGTAACGTTTAGGTTTAAGATCCTCGCCCTTTGGTCTCTGATCCATGTCTCCACTCTCTGTTGCAGAGAGTCCATCGTCCATCACATGCGAGGGGCGAGGACGGAACCCTAAGTATTACGATTGACGATGGAGTAACACGATCGGAGCTGTACTGTTGCGTGTGAACTGTGAACTGTGAACGTTCGTTCGATGGGCTATAGGAATTGGAGGTGTTATCAGTTATCGTGCAAAGCAAAGCATATGCCCTGGAATCATATACACCTGCGTCCGTGTCCCGCGTAGAAATCTCCAATCACATCAAGCAGAAGAAAATTGTGAGAAAAAATAACGAGAAGATTTCACAATTTCTAAGGGCCCTTTGGCAAAAAAAAAACTTAGGGTTTCAGTAAAGTGGTTTTTTGAATAAATTGATTTTTCACGATTTTTTATGTGATGTATTGTGAGAGAATGATCTGTCTCAATTGTTTGGAAAAAATAGGTTTTTGTTAGTGGAACACCCCCAATCCCGTTTTTTGGTTTTTTCGTTTTGTCTTTATTCAATTTTTTTTTACATTGGTTTGTTTTGCATCAAAAATTTGTGGTTTCTGAATTTATCTCGACGAGACGAATCTAACAAGTATAAATTTATTGTCAAACCAAATTTTTTTTTAATAAAGCCGAAAATACTTGGATTATTGGATGAATTTTTGCTTTATTAAAAAAAATTTGAGTTTTTACCATAATTTTATACTTGTTAGATTTGTCTCGTCGAGATAAATCCAGAAACTACAAAATGTTGATGCAAAACTAACAAATGCAAAAAAAAATAATAATAATGAATAAGGACAAAACGAAAAAACCAAAAAAACGATTTTTAGCTTTTTTGCCAAATTACCCCTAACTCTATATTTACTAATTTTTCTTTACTTTTTCCTCTCCAACCAAACAAAGGAGAGAATTTTTTTAAAACTTTTCCTTCTTTTCTTGTCTTTTCTCTAAATTTGGAAGTTACTTTAAAATTCATTTTTATTTAAAAAAAAAACTCATCTACTAATGTTAAGTTAACCTTTTGTGACTTATTGATTCCTCGAAAAAGTACTAATGACTTTTACTCTTTTTTTTTTTTTGAAAAAATGACTAACTTTTAACACATTTAAAAAGTCTAAAAGTGCTAAATATTCGTTTCCCTCCAAAAAATTATTCAGTCTTATAGTTGGTTAGAAAAAATTAATATTAGTCATGATTGGATTAATAGGGAAAAGGATTGCCCTAGTAAATGAGATTTGTAATGTTTTGGCCGTTTAAACCGGACTTGGGGTTCTTGAAGTGCCCCAAAGTATTACATTCCTATAGCTCTCTCAATTGTAGGCCCTTTGAGATCTTCGTTCAGGATTTAAATTGTTAATTTTTTCAGGAATGCTGAGCACATTCTGGTAACAAAAAATTATGATCATCAAAAATTGGTAAACACACGATTGAAACAAATTTATTTTAAATGATATTGCTATCCATTTTCGTAAAATAAATAGTATCATCCATATGGCTACCAATGTGCAATTAAATTGATTGTTTGCGTAAATGATTTGCTCAACATTCCCAATGAACGGCTCAAATACAGATTATAGACGGCCCACAATTGAAGGTACTAACGGAATGTAGTGTCTTGGGATATTACGGAGACCCCAAATCCGGTTACAATTGGATATGACAAACCACAATTATAGAAAGTACCTTATAAAAAGGAAAAACAAAACTTACTAGGAAAATACTAATATCATCTCAAATGGTGGAGTATAATGTATAAAAGAGTATTGATATCTGGAAAAAAAAATGTATTAATATCCATAAAAATATATATTAGGTAAAGTATATATATTGAGGAATAGGGCATCCTGTAGTGCACCGCCGCACTACAGGGTTGTAGTGCGGCATCCGAGCCGTTGATCGCGTAATCAACAACGCAGATTTCATCTTGGTGCTTGCATGATCCGAGCCGTTCATTACTGAGATGAAATCTGAGCCGTTCATTGCCGAGATCAACGGCTTGTGTGCCGCACTACAGGGTTGTAGTGCGGCAGTGCACTACAGGATCCCCGGATCCATTTATTGATATCCGTGAAATGTGTATTGAAATCTGAACTGGTTTGTCTTTATAGGGTACTAGCGAATGACCTGTGCCTGAAGGCACTCCACCAAACGAAATTTGAGTATGAAATACTTGAATGACATTCCAATTCCATGAAGTTGCAGTTCTAAGCTAATATAATCGTCCGCCTGACCATAGACATCATCCTATTTATCAAGTGAATATGAGAAAATAAAATAGAGAATCATACCATTAATACAATAAAGATAGTTTTTAAAAGGTACTTTGTTCGAACTTATAATACAATAAAGAATTTGTCTATTAAAGCCTCTAAATTTCTTATTAGATGTAGTGTAGGAAAACAACAAAAGGCACTGATTCTATCAAATTGAGTCCATTCATTACCCATGTCTAAAGGCACTAAGCATATTAATTGGTTGAACAATCTAAAACAACTATTTTGCCTTGCACCAAAGATCCCTTCTCAAATTAAATCTTATATATTTGATTTATCAATCAAGTTTAAGTAGTTTTAAAAAAAAGAGTAAGAAACATACGGCAAAAAAAAAAAACTATACCATTGATTAAAAATACTTCCCCATGTAATTCAACACTAATGTAAACCAACCACACTATCTTGCATTTCATGCCTATCCAATCCAACGTTATTTGCTTGAACAAATAAACTTGCTGCACAATCTATAAAAGCAATAGCAAACACGAAACCAAAGATCCTTACACAAATAAACTGTCACATACTTAATTGACCAATAAAAAAGCTATACTTAATAGTTAATTTTCGTCGGGGAGAGAGAAGAATAAAATAGATAATTGCTCAAGGTGGGAATATGGAAAAAATAGATAGCAAAATTATTTTGGCTGTTACATGATTGAAGCTTTCATTTTCAATTGTGGCTATTACATAAGAACAATGATACATACACACCCACTCGGACACACTCTGCCACACCCCCTCTCACATGTGGGGTGGGTCCCTCCCGGGTGGGTCCCCTCACATGTGAGAGGGGTGTGGTAGAGTGTGTCCGGGTGGGTGTGTATGTATCATTTTTGATTACATAATTGAAGAGAGAATGAAAATTTATGTTTCCAAATCAGTAATCATGACCATTTAGGCGGGGGAGAGGGAGGGTATCAAAATAGGCAACGTTTTTTGGTTCCCAAGTATGGCTGACCATTTAGGCGGCAAAATCTGAGCTTGAAAGTGCAACTTGACCATTGATTAAAAGCCTAATTGATCTGAGCCCTTAAGGGCTGACATGAAAATCAATCTCAATCATCCATTGAATCCAAGGGCTGAAAATATAAGGGATTCAAAAAACTGAGCCCTTTTATAATATAGATTTTTTATTATCCATATATTTGTAGAGGTTAGCAAAACCCATCTTACAAAAACAGAAAAGGTGATTACTCCTATGATGCTTACAATTCCAATAAGGGGGTGTTCCACTAAGGTGGTTTTTTGAAAAAATTGACTTTTCACGGTTTTTTATGTAATGTATTGTGAGAGAATGACTTGTCTCGGTTTTTGGAAAATACAGTTTTTTGTTAGTGGAACACTTAAATCAATTCCATATTATTGAAATCAATTCCATATTATTACCCCATCAAAACCTTCACGTGGGATGAAATTAAGATCACGACGGACGACGGTGACATCTGTCATCTATATGGGAATTTCCAAAAATAAAAAAGCATCTTAATCACCAACATATATTGGAATTTCCCTCCCTCAAAATTAATAACTTGTCTCAAATTATTGCTAAAAATGTCAACCACGTAGACTAAAAATCTAAGAACAAATCCCAAAACTTGCCATTGTTGCAATCGAGCGATATAAAGCAGTGTATTGAAAATCTTATTCCAGTTGTTTAAAACATAAAACATAAACTGAAATGAAAATAAATATGGATACACAAACCGAGGCCCGTGTTAGACACGGAGTCCTTACAACAGATTCGCCGCCTCACCGGGGTGCTAGAGGTTTTTGTCGACATTTGTCTCCCAAGATACAATCGGTTGAAAGCTTAGTGTGCACCACACTATAAGCTTGCTTCGAATTGAATTTTTGTGTGTAGTACTCTCTCACGGATGAAAAACAAGATGCTCAAAATCTGAAGGTTTAAGAACACGGTTTTTGTTGCATGCAGAAAAGTAGTTTTTCAGTGTACCAATTACTCTTGTAGGGCAGCCTATTTATAGGCAAAAATATGAGTTGGAAACAAAAAAAGGTTCAGGTCATGCATGACCTATGAACTTCCCCAGGTGTACTGCCATTAATACCTCAACTGTATTTGGCAAGGAAGTCTTCTAGCATATTGAAGAGAATAAAAAGGAGAGTCCAGCTATTGTTACAAAAGAGAAGATGATCACCATCTTCTGCTAGCAAAACAACTGCTGGTTTGGGCCATGCATTGAGTCCAATACCACACCCACGGGTCAAGGGCCCAGCCCAGCCCAGTTCGGGCGAGCGACGGTCGCGCGCACACGTTCTCTTTTAAATAAATTTGGCTTTTGCTATTCCCATAATTTAGACAATTCTCATTCATCCTATAAATGGATTTTTTGTTCATATTTAGGCGCACCAAAATAATCGAACAATACCCTATTTTTCCAATAGCCATAACTAACAAGGAAACAAAAAAATCCAAAATGGCTGCTTCCAATCCTATCACCGCCGCTATGTCCTTTGGTACTAGGACTGGCAGTAGTCGGAGTGGACGGACCAAGACTGGCTCGACTGCTCTTCACCAACTCCAGCGTTCCCATAGACTGTAAATTATCTGGCGCCATCCCATGCTTAGACGGAACATCGTCGTCACTCACTTCTTGGCCGACATTCCAAACGTGATTCACCGATATCGTATTGGGCGGCAACGCCAGCATGGCGAATATCCTCGTCTTCTTGTCGACATACTCCGCACTCACATCAGAGACCGCGTACGAGATGGCCGACGGGGAGACGAAGGCAAGGCTATTTAAGTTGAAGGTCCGGACGGCCATCGAGGAGGCGCCCTCGAAAGTTTGCCGGTGGGCGAGGAGAGCCTGAGTACAAAGCATTTTGGGGGCGGCGGGGTTAATTCCCCAAGCGACCCAACCATTGGATGTAGGCGGAGGAGCGAGGAAGGCGACAGAGAGAGAGGATGTGGTGTTGTAGTAGGTCCAGAAGAGGGTGGTGTTTAGGGTATTTATGTCCATGCAGTTAACGTATAGTTTGCCATTGCTGAAACTTTGTGGAGTGCTGCATGTTTGGGAGTGGGAGGGCGAGATCAGGAGGGAGGCTATGGAGAGGCATAGGAGGAGGGCTGGGGGTTGGAGGGCGGCCATTTCAGAGACTGAGACTGAGAGAGATGCTACAGAATGTGGAAGTTATATAGAGGGAAAAGGGGAGAGAGGAGGGATCGATGAGAAATTTTTTGGGTGCTGGTGGGTACTACGTGGCGGCATCCAGCGCGCATCTCGGCCTTTCAAAAATGTGATGGACGGTCTGGTTAGAGGGGGGGGGGGGGAGAAATCTGAGCGTCCAAAACACACGACTGGGTGCGCGCTCAAACACCACCACTTCGTACTCGGCACCCAAAAGATTTTCGGGATCGAGGTTGGTATTTCTTGGAGAATAATTTCATTCCGAGATTTATGTGCTAAAACTAGACAGGTAAATTTGGCATCTAGTAGTATTACATGTACTAATTTGTTCAAGGATACTTTTCCAATTTTAATTTATGTGCATCTCGAATAATCTCTTTTCCAGTTCGGTCAAAGGGAGGTCATCTATATGGAGATTAAGAAATTCACAAGAAAAGCTCTTACGGTTTGACACGAAGAGGTTGAGAAGTTTCAATTTTTGGATATATGTGTTTACAATTTATCCATATTACCACTCCACTCCATTCTGCTCCACTTAATATGGATGTATGGATTTTACATTGTTTTCTTGGCTATCAATGATATCGTCTATCCTTTTTGGGAAAAAAAAATACTAATAATTTGGGATATTCCAATTTTAGAAGGGGCAGTTGGCCACGCAAAAAATGTGAAATTTAATTTAAGTGCTCCTATTAGAGACATTTTTTCCTGCAAAATCCTTTTTGGGCTGTTTAATTTGATCAGAACTACTCATTGCGTTGTTGATAAACCTAAGCAAAATCAACAATGCTATGGGTATACCTAACTTGCACCCCACATGCACACTAAAGTGATGTGGCAGACAAGGAGAAACCCATCATTTCAGGTGGGCCACACATTGGGTTTCTCCTTATCTGTCACATCACCTTGGTGTGCATGTGGGGTGCAAGTTAGGTGTACCCAAAACATTTTGGAAGCAAAATGGTGTGCATTCCATTCACAGAATTCCACATCCTTCATAATAGTACTCCCATAATTTTGGAAAATGTATTTTTTAAAAATGCAAGAAATATATTCTACTTGAACCTAAGAGATTGGGAATGTAGGTTGGGGTTTGGAATCACAACTGGTAATGAATGAGAATACATAATGCCTATTATTAGGCTACTGCACGAAAATGTATTTCAATACTCGTTATAATTGTGTTAAAAATGTATATTTCAATAAGGTCCGTTTGTTCAAGGAACATGTGTTCTTCATGTGGACGACGCTTGGAAAAAAGGGAATTCTTAGAGTGGCATTGGTTTTACCGCTACACTCCCTAATGGAAATCTTATCGCATAACATTCTATATCAACATAAAGCTTCAACCCTATTCAAACAAAAATTCAAGCAATAAACCAAGCGGTTAAATGGCGTCTACAAAGGAATTTTAATATTATCTATATTATTTCTGATTGTTTCAATGCATAACTAGATATGGAGCAGGAGTGAGTGTCACCACGTTGACACCTTTTTGATCCGCGATATGAGAGAGGAGATTGCAAAGCTGAATTTTTGCAAAATTTCAAAAGTAAACCGGAAGGAGGTTCATTGTGCTCATCTTTTAGCCAAGCATGTGCTAGGACATTTGTTCCTCACCTGGACACCAGTGATGGAAACCACTCCTAGCATTTTTATTGTTTAGTAGTTCATGTTTTACCAATGATGGACATTGTGCTCATCTTTTATTGTTTATCCAACGCGCATCTCGGCCATTCCTCACCTGGACACCAGTAATGAGAAAGGGTTTGTGACCGTACATACTTTTCAATGTAATATATCTTATAATCTATAATATTTTAGGTGATTTTAAGTTTTTTAGATTTAATTGAAATCTATCAAATAAAATCCATATTGCATATGAAATGTTTTACCAATTGAAAAATATAATCGATTTTCTATCTGGCTTGAATGAAACGGGGGACTATATTTTTGGGATGGAGAGAAAATAAAAGAAGAATTATTGCCAAATCACACCTTAATTCACGACCCATTTCAGTGAAGGGGAGCACTGAATAATTACTTCTTCCCTCGCTTTAGCATGCCCTACACGACTTAAAATTAACGGTTTGTGATGGAGAAGGAGCAAAATGCTACGGTGCTACCAAGGCACGTAAGCATTTCCTACGAGGTATATAAAGTTGAGAACCCTAAATCGCCCTTTCATCCTCACAGAGTATTAGGGTTTAGAGAACGGATTCGGCGCAGCTCCGCAACAAGGTTTGAATTCCTCGTTATTTTCTCCTAAAGGTTGATCGATTACGATTGACGACAAAGCATTTCTGTTGCATTTTTAGCCTGGATGATATCTGATTTGTGCCATTCTATCATGTAGTGATATATATTTTTGTTCAACTTTAGATTTGCGACTTGCGAGTCCGAGAAGTGCGACAGATTACGGTTGACGTCTAAGCATTCGAAGTGAATTTTTTGAATCTTTAAGTTATTGGGGATCCCTGTGTTGATCGGGATTGGTTTACTTTCTGCTACTGGATTAGGATTTTAGAAAATGCTTTGCGTTCCCTGAATAGAAGATCATGATTTCTCTTGATTTATTGTCATCTATTGTTCGTTATCTTGATGGCGTATTGCAGTGAAGCCTGGTGTAGATTTTCCCCGTTATTTTTAATTATGATTGCCATGACTCCATTATAAGTTACCCAAGGAACAGGGGAGGGATTTTGGTGGTAACAAGATTTATTTGAGTTGGTTTTGCCTGCGATTAGCTTATTTTCTGACATTTGCGAAGTGTAATATTGGCCTCCTAATGAGTGTTGTAATTTCAAACAAGTTTTATTTGCTGGAACGAGGAGATCAAAATATGTGCAAACTTTACCATCACCGCAGCCCACTTGAGTGAAACTAGTATTCCATTTTTATGCTCCCAGGCGAGAGGGATCTTAAAATTCAACAAGAAAAGGTTTTGAAACTTGAAATGGAGTGTGAAAGCAGATCTATTCCTTGATCAGCTTCACTTCTATGAGTTCAACTAGTGTTGTGTTTATCTGAAAATGGAGTTTAGAAGGCACCTTGTATTTGGTCAGAATTTAAAATGAAATACACAGGAAACTGTGTCTTGTATTTTTTGTGGCATCAGCCTTTGGAGCTTAACTAACTTTATGTTTTTTGAAAATCAATATAAGTTTTTAAGCCTTTTTTTTCCTTATGTTTATATTTTTCGTGATTAGTATTGTTTGTCCAATTCTTCGTCATTTTTTAATTAAATGTTTGTTTGTTGTTGTATTATAGACAAAATGGCTGTTCCTTTGCTCACCAAGAAGATCGTGAAGAAGCGTGTGAAGAAGTTCAAGAGGCCCCAAAGCGACTGGAAGATCTCTGTGAAGGTACGACTTGCCTGCATCTGTACCATCAACAGAAGGTTTTTCTACTATTTGTGATGAATTAGTGGCAGCAGTTCCCTTTGCAGCTAGAATTTTCCAATTTTCTCTATTGTTTACATTAAAAAGATGGTGTTTAGTTTTGAAGCATTCTTTCAGGGAAAGTATTTAATTTTGTTGGCATTTATTTGTTTGCCATTCGATTACTTGGCAGAAGTTAGAGATATTTTCAAAGCAATTTTGTGAAAGTTAATTAGACTCCGATTATTTCATTTCTCGACTATTTTCTTACATGGTTTAGTTTTTTTGTACATCTGGTTGCTTATGATCTCCTTTTTTTTCCCCCTCTTCGAGTTTGCTCTTCTGGCTTTTGGTTTTCATGGATATAAAACCTGCAATGGTCTAGTACCCAGTTGACCTCCTGACAGATTTTGGTAAAGAATCATGGGATGTTTATTAGTTCTGCTGTGATTACGAAAATTTTCGATTTTTATTGCTTTTGGTTTTCATTTGGTTTGCACTTTGGTGCTACTGTTCCACTTCCACTAGTTGTGCCAATTCCTTTGGTTGCACATTGATATACTATGATTGTTTTAACTTGACAGAAACATGTTGAGAGCGTTGTTGTATTTCAACTTATGTTTTCTTGGTATTTAGAACGCTTGTCATTCATTTTGTGGATGCTCATTTTATGAATTTTCTATATTGATGTTGATGTGGAACTTAAGAATGTTACCAATATCAGTTGGCTGACATTGTTTCTTGTTTTGTGTATGTTATTGTCGGTCCCAGGAAAACTGGCGCAGGCCCAAGGGTATTGATTCCCGTGTCAGGAGGAAGTTTAAAGGAGTCACTCTCATGCCCAACATTGGTTATGGTTCAGACAAGAAGACTCGCCATTTCCTTCCTAATGGGTTCAAGAAATTCGTTGTCCATAATGCCAAAGAGCTTGAAGTCCTGATGATGCACAACAGGTTCCTTCAACTTTTTCTGAGACATGTTTGTGTCCTAGATGTTTAATTAGTACTCGTATAACTTAATTTCCTCAAATTTCTAATGATTAATGTAAGTTTGTCTCTCATCTCTTGTTGTGGAATGATTGATTTCAGGACTTACTGTGCGGAAATAGCACACAATGTTTCAACTAGGAAACGAAAGGAGATTGTGGAGCGTGCAGCACAGCTGGATGTGGTTGTGACCAACAAATTGGCCAGGTTGCGCAGCCAGGAAGATGAATGAGCTTTGGTTGGATACATTCCATATGTATTGTCTTTTTGATTTTTCACTTTGCATTAGGAGTATCACAAATATGGATGATGCAGTTTCTGTGGTGGTCTTAGTTTTTGCTTTTGTTGCTACTTATTTAGACTATTTTACCCAGTCACGTGCTGGCTATCGGTGTTTGTTTTTTTTGATGATCTTAAGCTATGGCATTTCATCTTTGAGTTATATCTCCCGTTTGTGGACTGGTGGTAAATTAATGGTTGTGATTCTTGTGAAATAGAGCCAAGGGAGTAGCTGGTGGGATCATATTCCCAAGCCAGGAATTTGATCCTCAACCAATTCTTGTGAACCTCTGTTCCGATCTGAGCTGATACCGAATTTTGCCATAAAAGAATCGGCGAAAACATTTCTAGACAAGCGTGTTTTGGCATACAAGATGGGTTGAAACTTAATTTCTCTAACGAGATAATTGAAGAAGATGATATGAAGTAAGAATTGAGTAAGCTATTCGGTCATTCCTTGAAATTCTCTTGCAGCGACAATTTGTTTGCTGCTGTTCATTCCTTTACAAGGGGCTGTGAATATTTGTTTCTCAAGTAGAATCCACTGCTTTAAATGGGTTTTATTGCTTTGAAAGTACCCAATAATAAATGTGGATAAACATCCATCCCTCTTTCATACCTTTTTTTTTTGATCTGCAAAAACTGCTCCCTCTTTCATGCTCACCTTACCTGTTTTTTGACCTGGTGGTCCGGTCCCCCATGGCGGTTCCCTTCTGAGGTGTTGTTCCGGTGCCTTTGGTTCAGATCGGCATAGTGGAAGCGGCGCAGTGAGTTGTTGGTCCGACCAGTGGTGGCCGGCGATATGGTTATTAAAATGCGAATTCGAGAAGTTTTGAGTTTTTTTTTCCCACCTTCAGTTTTTGGATAATGTCCGTATGATATGGTTATTAAAATGCGAATTTGAGAAGTTTTGAGTTTTTTTTTCCCACCTTCAGTTTTTGGATAATGTCCGTATTTTATGGAGATAGTAATGTCCATAAATGGCTACGTGCCCTTAACAAATTATGGACATTCATCGGCGTATAAGCAAGTCGTATATGTCGTTGAGTGTGCTTCAGTTGTTTTATCCGGGGATGTATTATGGAGTTACCAACATTTGTTTCGGGTGCTTTGTCGCCCCGTGTCTTATTGTCTTGTATCTCTGTAATTTGATTCTCTTGTTTTTTATAATGATAATGGCAGTGATCTTCTTCTTTAGAAAAAAAAAAAATAGTTTTATGCGAAAGCCTGAAAAATCAATTGTATATGAATTAAGATGAGGAAGGTCAGAAGTTTTAAAAAAAAATCCATTCATTTCTCCTAGAAATTGAATTTTCCCTCCAACATCTAAGTTTTTAGTACTTTTTAGAATATTACTATCTAAATATGTGTGACATTGATTCTCATTTTAAAGATTATTGATACATTTTTAATGGTAATAATTTTATACAGTAAGAATTTATACTATAAAGTACAAATTGATTTGCAGATTGTTAATTGGTTGATAGTTAATAGCTAATGGTAAATTTGAAGAATGTTAATTGGTAAATTTGAAGATTAAGTTATTTGGGTAAGCACCATTTGGGGCTACTTTTTCAAAATAAACTATTTGTTCTGGACTTTGAAAACCATTATTATTATTTTTATATCTTTCTAACATGTGTTTATGACTATTTTAAGACCAAACAATTTCAAATATTAATTAACTTTCTTTTTCTACCTCATTATCCCTACGTTCTCAGCTCCGATAAAATGGTGCTACACGAAAATAAATGGAGTCGAGTAATTTTTACCCATCTTGATATTTATAAGAATTGGGAGAAATAACCATATAGGAAAGAGTTGTTGGTTATATTTTGAGAAATAAGAATTTATTTTCTCCACAATTTATTTTAACTTTACTCTCTCCTTTCACCAAAACCAGCGGCCACTCTTGATCTCATCCTCTCTCTTGTGGAATCGATCTCCGGTCACTCTCTCTCTCTCTTTGTTGACACCAAATTTTGCCGCGTCTCTCTCTCTCTCTCTCTCTTGTGCGCTCGATTTCACCTTCTCTTTGATTCTGGCGAGGATAAGGGCTCCAACGAGATTTCCAAAATCCATCAAAGATTCAGGCAAACTCGAATAAATTTTTATCTTCTATTTTCAGTTGCACTGGTGAAGCGACAAGGTGGCTCCAACTATGGAACCAATTTCGTAATTGTGTCATTTTTGGTGCCAAATTGAAGTATACTTAAAAGGAGACGAAAAAATGGCACAATTGCAAAACTGCAAAATAGCCTACAGTTACGAAGTATGGCATAATTACATTTTTAAACAGTTACGGTCAAGATTGCAATAATCCAAACATAACCTAATCTACAGTGTTTATAGTATCTGTTTTCCCTTTTTCTAGTTTCTACGAAGGTCGTCTCTCTTTCTGTGCCTTCCCCGCAATCGGACGCTCCCAAAACCTCTCGACGCCCGCAAACCAAAACCTTCATTGAATCTTCTATCGCTACTCGTCAAGAATAGATTTGTTGGTTGCTGATCAATCAAGAAAAGAGGAACAAGTATATAGATTGTAGATTTTTTATGTAGATTGGAAAGGAGAGAGAGAGAGAGAGAGAGGGGGGATATGGCTCCGACAGAGGCCGTGTCTCCGTCGGCTCAACAAGCGGAAAAGCTGAGGCAAGATGGGAATATCTACTTCAAGAAAGATCGGTTTGGTGCCGCCATTGATGCCTACACTGAGGTTTGTGTACACAATATCTCATCTATCTGATTTCTCTATTGATATCGTGTAGAACAGATTTCGAATTTATGCGAAATTTTTGTGTTTCGGTTCGTTGGGTTTTTAGGCAATTACTTTGTGCCCTAATGTTCCCGTTTATTGGACCAATCGCGCTTTATGTCATCGGAAACGCAAGTATGTACGATCACAAACCCTTTCTCATTATGTTACTTGTTCATCATTTCTTTTGCGCTTACTTTAAATTGTGGTATTCCAATTCATGATTATCATGTTCTGGTTTTACTTTTATGGGTGGGTTCTGTAGTGATTGGACGAGAGTGGAAGAGGATTGTAGGAAGGCCATTCAGCTGGATCACAATTCTGTCAAGGTTAGAATACTGGATTCACCCAAATTTTCATTTGTTTCATGGAATCTTTTAGAGTTCATTTTTCCCCTTTTGGAAGTTTTTCATTTTTCATTTTTCCTGTCCATTTTTGGGATTGGTTTTGGTGATGGTCCGTGGAATATGAGAATATGCAGGAATCAAACAACATCTTACTACATCAAAATATATACTTGCTACTTTTGCCATTGTTGTTGTGCTTGTGAGGTCTGATTCGATTTGGTTGGTGCTTCGCTGAGTGTTCAGGGTATTGAAGATGTTTAGCATCTCCAACACTCCTCTTCACTTTGTCTAGCCAAAAGGACAAAAAAAAGTACAATATCTATTTTGCCTATTCACTTTTCATCTATGTATTCCAACAACACTCTCTATTTTGCTCTCCAACCAATAAAATGAAGGGCTGAAATTCAAAACAAAAAAAAAACTCCTATTTCCCACTGTTGGTAGTGCCTTTTTTGGAGATGAGAGGGGAAATAGACTAGCTACTAGTAGAGAGGGGAAATGGACCAAGGCAAATAGTTGAACCTAATAGAGAGCCTGTTGGAGCATTGAAAAACTGATTCGGCTAGCTGTTGTAGCTAAGAGAGCCCATTTGCCTAGTGTGTTGGAGATGCAAATCCTAGTTTATAAATACTTGCCAATTGCCATATACAGCTGATGTAACTTGTACTCCATTCGTCATTAGATAAATAATGGAAACTGGTGTGAGTCTTGGATATACTCAACTAAACAGTTGGGGAATCACGTAAAAATCTGTCTTTCGTTTTTTATTTCTTTCTTGATTGTTCTTGCGTAATGTGCTTGTTGGTTCGGCCAATTTCTCAACAATTGTGCCCCCACCCTTGGAAGAGTCTGTTGCCGAATCCTCCTTAAATTGCTTAATCTGTTACAGAATCACATGGAAATGACTTCAAGTTTGTTAATGGATGAGTACCTCAGAAAGGTCCTTTTCTCAACCTTTCAAGTAATAGTTTTCCCACTCAGAAACCTATCCAAAGGTTGTTTTGCAATTTGTCGAGGAGGTAGAATACCTTGTGACATAATCTTGCTCACTGTTTCTTACGATATTAGAATAAGTGTAAACATAGTACATATTGTACACTTATTTCCATTGGTTGAGAGGTGAAGGCACTTGTTCTTGGATTCCTACCCCCTTGCCAAAGTTTTGAGTCTTTTGACAAACATGGTTTGTTGATTGTTACTTACAAACCTTTGTCAAATCTCCTTCAGTTCAGTTGTAGAACTTCAATTCTAGCTGAAACAAGTAGACCATCCCCTAACTAGGCATGCCATTTGTTTACTTCCATGTAGAGGTACAAAGGAACTGCAAATGCTTTCTCAATCAAGACTTTTACCCATTTGTATTTGCATGTTTGGGGGACTTTGAAAAGGAGTTGTATCTTTTTATCTATAAATATCATTTTTATGTTCTTATCGGACTTAAAACCGTCTCTTGCAGATTGATAGTTACCTATGAAATTTTTGTTGTACAGAAAATTGCCAGTTTTTGTGAGAGCTGTGAATCCATCCCCTCTCATGAGTTTTGGAAAGCCTTTCTTCAGTTTTTCCCCTATACATATTTGTCTGTACATCCTAGAGTGTTATCATGACATAAGAAGTGCTGTAGAGGGCTATGTATCCTTTCTCATGTTAGTCGTTGCAATTAGTGTTCGTGAATATTTGTCATTTCTCTCTTAGTCACACATTCTGTAATGATGACCTCAACGTATGGGGAAATACAAAACTTTGTGGTACCTTCAGTTTTGTAAATCGGACTTCAACATAATGTACAAAGAGGCCACAATAAGAAAGCCTTCAATAGAGGTTAATTACTGGCTGAACGGAGGAGCAGAATTTCAGATGCCACCTTGCTTCATTTCGTGTTGATTATTTTTCTGGTTCGTTGAATAGATTTATGTCATCTTGTGGGACCACATATTCACAAGTTGCTATTATGAAGGTGTCTCATCTTTACTTCAGATGGAGATGAAATTACCTTGCTTCACTTGGTGGATCAGAACTGCATGCCATGCTTACTATTGGCAGTTGAGCTTCATCTATATGCTCAATGTGAATTCATATGTCAAATGGTTCTATGAGCAACATGGTGGAATTTCTTCTATGATATGATCATCGAGCATGTTACCCTTCCGTGTTATCATGTGTGTAGGATACAGCTAAATAGTGTTGTGCTACCATTTAGGAGGAAAGTAGTTCTTCAATTTGCACTTCGAAAAGGACTTTTGGCTTTTTAACTGCTAGCTTTTGCTCTTAAGATGTTTTCTCTGATGGGTGGTATGGTTAGCTGATGCTTAAAAGAGGTTGATGTTTAATATCTTTATCTGATGCTTAAATATATTTTATTTGTTAAACTGTCATGATCTAACCTAGCTCTCATATGTTCTGGAAATGACAGGCCCACTACATGCTCGGGCTGGCATTGCAAGAAAGGCATGAATATGCTGAAGGAATCAAGGAACTGGAAAGAGTATAATCTCTCTCCTAAGATCTTTTGTGTTATTCAGTTCATGCAAAAATGACATGTGTTATTCAGTTCATGCAAAAATGACATGACATTTCATGCATACGGAATGTATGACATAACTTTGCATATATAATCATGTTTGCATGTTGTAAAACCTGTAGTCTGTCCTTAGCGAGGTACTTGTTTCTAGTGGCTTTTGTTTTTCATTTGTAGGGAAAAAGTCGGACCCTTAGTTTTCTTGTTCAATTTCCATTGTGCTGCGCTGTTAACACTTTTCCCTTAGTTTTCTTGTTCAATTTCCATTGTGCTGCGCTGTTAACACTTTTCCCTAGTAGCTTATGTAAAGTCTGCGCTGTGCATGCATGGTTTGAGGATATTTCTGAGTGAGATACTTGTTTATAGCGGCTCTTATTTTTCATTTGTAGAGAAAAATGTCGGACCATTAGTTTTCTTGTTTAATTTCCACTGCCCTTCTCTGTTAATACTTTTCACTAGTTTCTGATGTTTAGTCTGTGCGATGCATGAATTGTTTTCTTTGTGATGAGGATTAGCATGCATGTTTTGAAGATATTTTTGTTTCTTTTGTATGGTAAGCCCTAACTGAACTTTTCGGAATTGTAAGTTTGTTTCTCCTTTGCGGGCAATGAACATGATAGAGTTTATGAAATTCAAACTTGCTGAAATGTAATCCAAATTTCTCCTTTAGGCTTTGGATCTTGGGAGGGGTGCCAACCCGAAGAGTTACATTGTGGAGGAGATATGGCAGGAGCTTGCAAAAGCCAAATACCTGGAATGGGAGCAGGAATCCACCATGCGTTCATGGGAATTACAAACTTTGAAGTAAGACTTTTCTTAAAAGCCTTTGATGTTTGAATGGGCTCCATTTTTAAGTTCTCATAAAGCTCTCTGAAGTTTTGCACTTCGGTATTTGTGTCCTTTGTGATGTTAGCTTTATCTTTGTCTTCGTTTGTTGCATACCTCAGAGAAGCTTGTGAGTCTGCTCTTAAAGAGCAACATTCACTTACTATAGCTCAAACGGAAGGGTTTGTAGATGAAGCTATAGATTCCAACTCCTCACAATTGGAGGCTCTAGGACAAGTATTTAGTACAGCGGCAGAAGCCGACTTGCCAACAGAGGTGGGCATCGTGGACACTTATTTGTTCCTTAACCTTCTCAAAAGGTTTAGATCTGTAATTTCGTGATATCCTCTGTGATTGTGGATTTCAGGTGCCAGATTACCTATGTTGTAAAATAACGCTGGATATATTCCGTGATCCTGTCATTACTCCAAGTGGGGTTACATACGAGAGGGCAGTGATCCTTGAGCATATCGAGAAGGTAAATTTGGATTTTGACTTGAATAGTTAGGTTTTGATCTCCATCATCTATTATTGATTTCTTTCTCTTCAACAAGTCAGGTGGGAAAGTTTGATCCGATCACACGTGAGCCTCTGTATCTATCGCAACTGATACCGAATTTGGCCATAAAAGAAGCAGTTCAAGCATTTCTAGACAAGCACGGTTGGGCATACAAGACGGATTAAAAATTTAGACAAGAGTTGGATCGTTGTAACGGAGGGGCAAGAATCGAGTATGGATATTGTCATCCCTCGAAACCCTCTCGCCACAACAGACTGTTCGCCCACTCACTTGTTGTTCTGATGCTCCATGATCGTGTTTGTTATACAATCTTCTCAGGCTGTACAGGTAAATATGGCTTCTTGTATTTTGTACAGTTTATTGAACCTTGCTTAGAGATGAGCCCGGTATGATGGAGAGGTTGCCTTCTTATTTGCGATAGACAGGATCGAACTATCTTTCCTCTTTAGACAAATTTGACCAAAGGGAGCCGGTTGACGGATCTTTAAATTGTGTCCTAGTTGCTATGACTATCATTCTCATATTATGTGTGCAAGGCTTGTTGGTTTAAGAGGACCTTAGAATTAAGCTGCTGCGATAGCAGTGTTCTCATTTTTATTTGTGCGTGATTAAAACGATATATTGACCTTTAGTGGGTATAAATTTTGTGCGCTGCTGGAGTGGAGTGGTCTGCAGTATTTTTTAATCCTATTTTGTTCATCCTTTTTCCAGGGGGGGGGTGAAATTTCTCACTTCTCATACTCCCTCCATCCATTTTTTAAATGTCCAACTTCGTAAAGCCAATATTTTATGAAAACATCATTATTACACTTGGAATATTCTAACATTCTATAATTACCCTTTACGGAGACATCATTATTATTAGGGGTGAAACCGGTTCGGTTCAGTTCGGTCCGGTTCTCCGGCATATTTGACTGAACCGGGAAAACCCGGTTCGGGAGCACCACATAACCGAAACCGATTTTCCAAGGTCGGTTCGGTTCCACAGAGAGAGAGAGAGAGATCTACACAGCATCATCAAAAACCCAAAATCAACAGATCTAATAATCTACACAGGATCATCATACTCATCATCAAAAAGCTAAAATCAACCAAAAGATCCAACAATCTACAGATTAACATCATCAAAATCAACAAATCAACCAAAAACAGTATGTATATATCGAGCATGTGTGTTGAGTACATACATAATCATCAGATTAGTAGACGCTGGCTTTGGTGATGAGATGACGACAATGAAGACGCCGTCTATGGCGACGAGATGAAGACGCCGTCTGTGGCGACGAGATGATGACGAGGAAGACGCCGGCTTGGTTAATATTCTCTCTCAAGCCTGGATATACAAAAAAAAAAAAACCCACAGCAGCAGCAAACTGAAATTACTAGTCCGAAAATTTCCAGATTTCATGAACTGGAGTAATCAACCAAAAACCCACAACAACAACAGCAGTAATCAACAGAAGTAATGAAACAGCAACAGAAAGTCGAGGGCCAATCATGGATGAAGAAGTCGATTTGTGTTTTTGGCCGACGAGGACGCGAGAAAAAGTCGATCTGTGTTTTTGGGGCAAACCACAACTCTGGCCGACGAGGACTCGAGAGAAGAAGTCGATCTATGTTTTTGGCCAACGAGGACGCGAGAAGGGAGGGCCAACCATTTGCCAACAGAATGGAGGAAGAAGACGATCTGTGTTTTTTGGGGCAACAATATTTCAATGGCAACTTTGTAAATATCAGCCGACAAAGTAGCGAGGGAATAGTCCGGGCTTATTTAGTCCCCCCCCCCCGGTATTGTGTAATCCCATGCGTATTGGACAAAAATTGTCCTGGGATTGTTAATCCCGTGTGATTTTTCATGAACCAAACAATGGACTATGCGGGATTGGATACAAATAGTCCAATCCCAGGTACTTAATACCCGAATCAAACGAGACCTAAATATATTACGTATCTACTAAAATCACGAGGAGGCTTCCAGCCAAGTGGTAAGTTCCATGGTTTCCACATGCGCGGACGGGGTTCGATTCCCACCCCAAATGTTTTTTGAGTATATATAGTGTATATTATGTATTATATATATAAAACCGGTTCGGTTCGAACCGGGGTTAAAATCTCAAGAACCGGGAACCGAACCGGTTTCTTAATTTTGAAATTCTCAGAACCGAGAACCGGGACCGGTCTAGTGAAGAACCGAAAAAAATAACCGGTTCACACCGGTTCGGTTCACTTTTTTTTTTTTTGTTCAGCCCTAATTATTATACTTTTCTTCACTAATTTTTCAAAATAGAATCTAATCCGAAGGGCAAAATATTAAATGTTTTAACTTTTATCTACTTTCTTTCTTCTTACTCGAAATAGAATACAGGATCATTAAAAAGGTATGGTGGGATTATTTGTTTCTCTTGAGAATCCACTGCTTTAAGTGGGTTTTGTTAGTTTGAATGGATCTGGTCATAAATGTGAATAAACAAACCGTTGGATTTGTTTTCAACGGTTTTGATTTCATCTCGGCACTTTGCAGATTCGAGCCGTTAATTGTCAAAATCAATGGCTCGGATGCCGCCCTATGGATGTCCTACAACACCCCAGAAAACCCATGTACAAGAAGAGGAAAAGACAGAAGATTCTTCTTCCACCAATGACTCATAAGACATGTTGCAATGCAACAAACATCAAGCGTGAAAGGATGGATGATTAAAACATGCTGGGTATCATATAGCCAGCCGGTACGCATGTAGGGCAAGTCCTCTTGGTTATGTCTCATCAGGACAGTCATCACACTAAAGTATAAATAAAGCATTGCATATAATTCCTCCAATGATAGGGGGCAACGTATTGGGATGACCGGTAAATCAAGACATTCTGGACTCGAAACTTGTTAACTTCTTGGGGTCAAGTTGTAAGAGCTTCTCTTTTGAATTTTTTAGTGCCAATGCGGATAGCCTGCTTTTGATCAGACGGGGGTAGAAATTAATCGAGATACGTGTAAGCTAACTCAGATATCCTCACGGCCAAACCAAAAAACAAAAGAGATAGGGGTCAACATGGAGAGTGAAATAGAATGAGAGGGAATTGCATTGGGAGATGAGCCTACTTAAACAGTCATCCTTTTAAAACAATCAATCATTAATAGTGTCTTCCACTAAAAAAAAAAAATCAATATTGGGAATTATTTTGGGACGTGCTTTGGCTTAAAAGTTTAAACCAGATTATTGGTTTTTTTCGTTGTCTTTATTCAATTTTTTTTTTGCATTTGTTAGATTTGCGTCAAAATTTTGTGGTTTCTGGATTCTTCTCGACGAGACGAATCTAACAAGTATAAATTTATGGTCAAAACTCAATTTTTTTTAATAAAGCCAAAATTAAACCAATAAACTGATTTATTTTCGGCTTTATTTAAAAAACTATTACTTTTGACCATAATTTTATATTCTTTGGATTCGTCTCGACGAGAGGAATCCAGAAACCACAAAATCTTGACGCAAAACTAACAAATGCAACTTTTTTTAAAATAAAGACAACGAAAAAAAACCAACAATCTGGTTTAATTTTGAATTGTTGGGTTCAGTTTTGAATTGTTGTTGTGGTTCACCGGTGACTATACGGTAAAGACGAATATAGGTGATGTGGGGTCAAGACGAATAGGACATTCATACCCTAATTTGACAAATATAGGTGGTGGTATTAGAGCAAGTGCAGCAGCATGTGTATATGCCCTTTTTCGCTATTTTTACCGAAGAAACGGGAAAGTTCCAATTGCATCAGGTTGTGTACTTGCTTGTGTAGAGTACCTCTATGACCAGTTCTAGTCTTCTTTTACCTTAGCACTGTTGTGCAACTATCCCTTTATTTATTGCTTTAAATTGCTCCACTTCCTCTCTCTCTCCTATAGTCTTTTGCCAGCTCACCTACTCTCTCTCTCTCTCTCTCCTCTCTATTAATAATATTTTAACTGAAAAAAGGTGAAATAGATATGTTGTTAGAGTATTGATAGAGACGTGAATAGGTAAAATGAAAATTCTACACTGTTCACAAGCAATTTTAGACAAGTGCTGCTGTGCACTTGCTCTTAGATGTAAATAGGCCATTGGTACATACCATTATAAGTCGAATATTCTAAAAGGCATAACGTTTTAATTTAACGATTGCATTGAGAATTTGAGATGAATCAACTTATACCCAACTTCCAGAAATCTCAACACCTTTTCAGAAGTCAAGATCTTAATTAATTCTTAAAGATATGGAGCAGAATTAATGCCAAGCCTGACAAACAAGAGAAGAACATGTGTTCTAAAATTGGGTGACTTCTACGATGTGTACTAGAGATTTCTCATTTGCACAACTTAAGTGTTACTAGTAGATTGTTTCTACATACATAAAAAGAAAAAGGGTCTTGCTAATGGGTGCAACATTGCACCTGTTAACGGTATAAAAAAGTATACTTGTTGGGTCTCACTTGTATTTTGAAGCACATTTTTAAAGTACACTTGTACATTAAACACTTATAGGTGTATTTTAACGTACAAGTGAGACCTACAAGTGTACTATTTGTACATTTAACGGGTGCACTGTTAGTATTTCCCAAAGAAAAAAACTTGTAAAAGCCATACAATACTATCTTTCTTATACTATCTACTATCAATGTCTAACTTGAAAATGTTTATTTATTTATTTAAGATTTTTTTTATATTCAAGTGTCTGGGACAGCTTGCTCACACCTCGACTAATCTTGGAGCCCTGAAGTTCAACAACCGGCCAAACCTCCAGTGGCCCACTTGGAAGAATTCGAACTTGACATATTTGGAGGGAGCAAAGTCTTTGGTCTTGACCGCTAGGCTAACCCCTTGGGGTTTCACGAGTAATAGAGGTTTTTTACTTTTTTTTTGTCTCTCTTTTCATACTGTCTATGACAATTGTACTAGACATCCGTGTAAGTATTCATGTAACGACACCTAACCACCAGGCCAATCCCACGGGGTTTTATGAGTACTGGTATCGGATTTTTATCTTTCATACTACTGTCTATGAAAATTCTACTTTTCATCCGTGAAAGTATTTCATGTAACGGGTATGTCTTCATGCCCACTTGAGGGGAAAAAAATACTATAAACATTGATTGTGATATAGGATAGAGAGGGTGGTGGGTAAGTGTTCACGAAAAAGAGAGGGTTGCAAATTTGGATGGACCACAACAGTAGATACCAAAATGCCATTGAATGTTGTGGACACTGCCCTCCCTCCCGTTTCATATCCAAACCTAACCCTCGGCCATTCATTCAATTATATCCACCAAACTGGCCGAAGTGGCAACAACGACAAGGTTTTGGCTTTGTTCTCCACTCCAGTCATAAACAACAATGTAAAATATTTTATTGGAAGTACCAGTATCAGAATTTTCCACAATCAGAGAAGTGAAGGAGCCAGGAGGTACCTACCCTTTGCTACTACAAGAAAAGTTCCAATACTAATATGTACAGACAAAACCAAAAGGGACCCCATCTATTTTCAACTGAACGAATTCTTGCTATCAAACAAGAAAAAAAGATTTACTTTTTGTTTTGGTTCGACGGTTCGGGATGTCGGGCCAGTTTATGCATACTTTAACTAATCTCCTCCCTGGTCTGGTCAAAGGCAGACCACCCATGCCGGGACTAGGGGATTTTCAAGAAATTATTTTATTACACCCTTATGCCAATAATCGAACCGGACCAATTGTGTGAGGGAGCAACCCACCAACCAACTGGACTAACCCTTGGGCTAAGTTACATACAAAGTTTCAGTAATCTACTAAAAACTGTGCAAGAATTATCAGAAACGCAAAAGTAACTATAGCTGCTTCATGTGTAGTTCAGGGTTGCAAGCAATCTATTAAGTAGCCCATGTGCCTGAAAATTGCCCAATATTATTATTCACAGTAACCATAACTCATAAACCAGCAATATAATTTACAACAAAGAGAAGGATGGTGTTCATAAAGATACGCATATCACATACCGCTTGTAACGATGGAAGATGAAGAATTTACAGATTTTGAGCTCAGGAAAGCTGCATGAGAGACTTATTACGCGGTATGGGTGAGATTGATCGCCCTATTCAATCTCTCAAGAATGCCACTGGCCTTCCTCTTCGCCCTCGAAGTCCCATTTTGTGCAAGCTGAGTGAGAGTTCCATAAGTACTCTCTTCTTCTTTCATCTCCTTCCACTTGCTTCGATCACTGAAACAAATGGTATGGAGGATCGCAATGCAATTCTCCTTGTTTCGAGGACACGAGCTCTCCCTAATTACACTGAGCAAACAAGGCAGACCCCCAAGCTCTCCCATTTCCTCAACAGCCTTTGGATTGCTCGAAAGAATTGCAAGGATAGCCAATAACTCATCCACATGGATACGATTGGCGATCTTCTTTAAAATCACTCTCACCGCGCCATCCCTCACGGCTCTTGCCTTGTTCTCCTGGATTATACATAGGTTGAAAATAGCCGAGGCAACATCTTTCATGGCTAGTGGATGCCCTTCTTCTAAAAGGTCTATTAGAGGTTTCAGGGCACCGGATTTTCCAATCAACGCCTTATTTGAGTCCAAAGCCGATAATGTGAAGAGGGTTGCAGCCGCATTGCTCCTTGTTTCTATTGTCCCGGAACTCAGTGCATCTATAACTAGAGAGATGACCATTGGAGTCTCTGCAACAAACTTCTTGTTATTGTCGTGGATTGATAGATTCAAAAGCGTTGTGATTAGGTCTTCTTGAAGATCTGGGTGAAGGTCGATTAGAGACCTGTTTTGAGAGAGTGGATTGAGCAGTTGAGGTATTGCGTTGAGAGATTCGGAAAAGAGTGCCCGAAAAGAAGGCATTCGCTTTGTCAGCAACCGCAGTTCCCTTGCAGCTTCCTTCTGTTCAGAGATATTCGAGGACATTTTCTCAAGCAAAGAAATGAAATGGTCTCGATCGGCTTCTGTTAATCCAGCCTCATTGCAACACTGAATTGGGTCTGGTAATTGTATCTCTTGATTTTTACACCATTGTGATATCATTTCCCGGATCAAAAGATTAGGCGTGAGGAGGGTGTGTGAGAGGACTTGTTGAGTTCGTGGGCACGTCCGGTGCCCCGATTTCAACCATCTCTGGATAAAAGGCCTATCATAGGTCTGAAATTTCATGGAAAATCAAGTTAGAGAAACCAACCAAATTCACAACAAAGAAGTTCAGAAACATATGTAAGATGCAGAATAGATAATTCTCAGTATATAATGACAATTAATTTTTTCTTTTCTGGGAAAATAAAGGACAAATAAGTAATCAACATCACAGCATAAATTGGTTAGAATGTGCACACAAATCCTTGTAGTGTAGTTCAATTGAATCATTCATGAGGATCTGACAATAAATTACCATAAAAGGCTGAGCAAAAAGAAAAAGAAAAATACCATTAAAAGATAAGCACACAGCGTTATCTTCTCTATCACTGAGAGGTCATGGATTAGGACTTGATAATGGCATATTACCAATACAGATAATAGTGAAAATTCCAAATTCCCTACTACAGGGCAGCTAGTATTAAAACAGGATCCCCGGATCCTGTAGTGTGGTGCCGCACTACAACCCTGTAGTGTGGCACAAGAGCCGTTGATCAATACTTAGCAATACGGATTTCAACTCGGCAATGGACGACTTGGATCGTGTAAGTGCCAAGATGAAATCCAACCCGTTGATTGCGCGATCAACGACTCGGATGCCGCACTGCACTACGGGTCCCCAATTCCCCTAAAACAGTACAATTATTTTTCTTTCCATCAAATGGAAAGAACTTTACAATGGCAAATGAAAATGATAGAAAGTAAAGGGAAGGAAACCAAAAAAAAAAAAAAAATTTATTTTCTTGCATGTGTTTGGTTATTACGATAAAAGTTACAAGAAAATATGTCATTACCTAAATTGACCTCATATATTTGAAATATAGCACCTTCCTTAATTCTAAGTAAATATTCCTTCCATGAAAGTTGATTTCTCCTTGTGTTTTTTTACAAGGAAAAAAAGACAAACAGTTGTACAACATTATTTAGTTTCATGCATTTTCTCTCCTTCTCTTTCTAATTAATCAAACACAAAAAGTTAATAGTAGTAGTATTTTTCTCTTTCTATCATTTTCTAACATTCTCTTGCTAATTAAACGGACCCTTAAAAGAAATGAAAAATCCAAATATCAAGGAACACAAAGATAACCACCAAATATCATCACTTAATTTATCCGAAATCTGGGTAGAAAATGCATACAATCTAAATACTAATAAACACCTAATCCTCGAAAAAATACATTGAGTTTGGGGAAAATTAACTGACCTGACCAGTGGCGACAATAACAGGATCTCTCATGAGCTCATTGGAAATAGGGCACCGAAACTCCTCAGGACAACAATTCAAGGCCCCCTCATTAATCTGTTTTTTCACAGAAACCCTTGTCGTCCTGGATTTCACCTCCTTCAATGCACGCAGCGTTTGGGTGGCTCGATCGATGGTCTCCGCATTGGAGTCGTCGTTGCTGTCGACAATTGCCCTGACTAGTCTCTGCAGCTCTTTCTTCAACTCCGACGCCTTCGTTAACGTCGTCGTCGGATCCCCGTCCAATACCCCGGTTTTCGCCATGAGATTGCAGAGAGAGAGAGATAGAGAGAGATGTTGTTGTTCTAATCAGAAGAATTACAGTCGAATTGTGCTGGTATTGTTGCCGTGTGTGGGTAAATAACAGTGTGAGTGCCCTGTTCCATTTTTTCTTCGGCTACAATTCTTAATACTAAAATCTTACTCTATACTCCATCTCTGGTCTCTCTCTCTCTCTCTCTCTCTCTCTCTCTCTCTCCGTGTATTTTGTGTGTTAAGAACCCGGGATCCTATAGCGCACTCGTGGTGCATATTCGGCTCGTCCGTCTCGGCAATTAATTGTTAAGATGGAAAAAAATGGGTGATCACGTAATATAATATTGGGCCTCTCCACTTATTGTCAATTAATTTTGAGATAGATATAAAGTTTCCACATGATATCAAAGAGGGCCATTCCACCCCACATTTAAAAAAAAAATCACAATCTACACCATGCCAGCAAAAAGGCGGCATGATGATAGAACCTAAAGAATGACCACACAAGACAGACCTCAAATGCGGTTACACGTGAGGATGGATGTTAAGGTTTCCGCATTAATTGTTCGAATATTAAAAAGACTTTTCCGAAGAAAAGGTCGGAGAAGACTATTCAAGAGTGTTCTTATTTAAAATTCAAACCATTCAAAATAGTTTGGACGGTTCATATGTGCAATGTCCGGATTCCTATGTGTGTACACACAGGAACACACTCTTGACACTGCAAAGGAGCACACCTCCGTCGAGTACTGGTATTTTCTCATCTGACCCCAATTATCTTTGAAGCCTACAGATGAACCCCTTTACAGTTTTTTTTTTCTTTTTCTTCTCTATAAGGGCTCTCTTTAATGTTTACAGTTGAATTTTTTTATTATTGTGTTAATTGAGAAGAGAAAGTGGCCACTTCAACCATATTCAGCTTGTTCGGTTTGGGTTTCGAAACCCATTCTGCACGGTCTCCAATAAAATTTTCTTTCTATCTCTCTCTACTCATTACCTAAAAAACCGTCTCTCAAAACCCAAACTGAACAAAGGAAATTATGTAAGTGGAACCCCATGGCTCCTCTCTATTTTTTGTCTCCACTCTCCATTCTCTGACAAGCTTTACAATTTTCAACTCATCTCGTGTAATTTGAGTTCGATCTAAAATACACGTCACAAACAACGGTCAATCAGCAACCTCCAGGATTTGGTCGAGTGACATGGGATAACAACTGAATGGCTTGTCTCCAAGAGGTCGCAAGGTTGAATCTCACAAATGCAAAATGATTCAAATTTTGGAGCCACTAGAGGTTTGTCTATTAATTTTAGCGCTCCAGGATTAATTGAGTTATGCTGAAGTTGTTCCGGACAATTGATTTTACAAATTTCCAAGTTGAATTTGAAGATCTAAGAGTAATTACTAAACTCCAATATTTATGTATGAACGTTTATCAAGGTGTTAATATATGGATGGGAGCAATAAGTTGGCCATAAATGAAAACAATAACGTGAGTTGCATATTTCTTACCTCACAAACGGAAATCTAGGAGAAGGGATGCATATTGAAAACCCAAATAGATGAGGGGGTTCTATGCGTAACCCCTGCATGAGAATTGAATTAGGATGGTGACTGGGTCAGTGGGGTGAGAGGAGTAATTATTCAATGGTTTTGTGTCACCGTCACTTTGTGTCTCAACATTTCTCTTCCCATAAAAATATATTAGTGGAGGGAGGCATTTGGCAGGGAAGGAGCCAGTAATTTCATCACGCAGGGGTGAGCCTATATATTCATTAGAGAGAAATTTTGGATTTTTTTATGTAATACTAGAGGTGACCAGTGCTATTGACACCCCGCCTCCATCCCTGACGTTCGGGCACCACCAAGTGGTATCCCAGAACCGCCAGATGGATAATTTATCAAGAGAGAAAGAGACGCAGTGTGTGGGGTGGAGTTGGGGGCCCGGGTCAAAAATGATATAGACACACCCTTTCAGTCACACTCTACCACACACTTACTCACATGTGGGTGTCGGGCCCAGGTGGCCCATGATGTACGCCATCACGGAATCTATCGGGTCAACAGCTGGCAAAGGAAAGGAAAAGCTTGCTTCCGACACCTCATGCATTTGCCTTTTCTGTTTGCATTGATGGGAACTACCACAGAGAGAAAAAAGATCAGCTGCACCCGATCCATTTTTCCATTTGATTTGTTTATTTAAACTGTAAATAAATTAAAGCTGGTGTTGACTACAGTTGTATTACTCCTAACTGTAACGCCTTTTTGACACGCAATGATTGATAACCCTTGCCAAACAACCCATTTTAGGTTTTTATTTTATTTTATTTTTAAATTTCGCATTTATTATAATGGAATTTTGTCCACAGAGGAAAGCAAGGAGTTCATGGAAAAGGGCTAGACGTATCGATGAATTCTAGACTATGAACGATTTTAATCATCAAACTAAGTACGTGACAGGACTAGACGTACCGTTAATGTTATCAATGAATTCTAAATTATTGAACGATTTTGATCATCAAACTAATCATGTAGTAAAAGGGCAAGACGTAGGGTAGACCCGAAAGCATTCAACCACTTATTGAGGATATCTAATTGAGGATAAGGGTTAGCAACGACAAAACGAAAAGGCAACTGTTTTTACTTTCGTTAAAAGAAAGTAGTGCGTAACTGTTTTAATAAAAGGGGATTAAAAGTGCGTTAAATTAATAACGTACAATCTCATACTTTTGACTACACCTTCTACTAATAAATTAATACTCTAAAATATGACCAAGATATATACGCGTACAGTATCCAGACTAGCTTACGTGCACCTTAAACCAATTTCTACAACATTTTTCATGCATACGTTTGAGGTGAGGACGTGAGGTGATCCAAGAGTTGCTAGTAAAGATAATTGAACTTGAGACATCGGGAAGAAGCAAACCCTTAAGTATCAGGCCAAGACCACTTAGGCAACCCTTTGAGTTTAACCAAGATATATATTATTGCCCCTGCTAATTAAGGTCAAAGCCATCTTATTAGTTGTTGCTTGAAGTTTAAGCCAAATATAAGTAGATATACTAGTATATACTCCTATTTACAGCTATGGCTCTAGAAAGTCCAAAACAATGAACCATGTCTGCCTTTTCTACTTCTCCACATTGTGGCCTAATGTATAAGAATCGTACCTGGATACCAATTTGTTGTTGCTAGTATTTTACAATCTTACTTGACGTGGTTGGTATGTGCATGGCATGCCCACTTAAATTAATGTGCTGCACACAAAACATGGTACGATAACATTAGTTTTTTAGTAAACACAACGTGGGAATCAGAATGGCTACCATAGATCTTTTATTCTACATTATATTTGTATGAATTTCAGGTGCAAAGGAAAAGAAAAAAACTTGAAATGAATTTCCTTACGCATATTCAAGTTTGTGACCAACTAATCATTTTAAATAAATTTAGGTCTGTGTCTTTTTTTTGTGGGTACAATAGCAGAAACTCAAGTATGGTAGGTACCCATCACCTCAGCTTGGTTGTATTACCTCGTCGCACACCAAAGACGGAACCAGTAAAGGGCTATGGGGGACCAAGGCCCCCGTCATTTTGGGAATTTTTTTTTAAATTTTTTATTATTATGAGTACTTCAAGTTTACATGACCAATTGGGAAGTACTTTTAGGAATTGGAAAGTTCAAACAACATTTTCAAGAATGGAGCTTAATCATTTTGAGCAGTGTTCAACATTTTCCAGAAATTTTGGACTGGGTGTTCAACATTTACGTTAACTCTACTAGCTCTACTAACTAGTGTATACATAAAAAAAATTCATGTATTAGTGTGAAAAATGAGGCCAAATAATATGAAAATATATAAGATGTCACAAATTTTCTTTAGAATTCTATGTTATTGGGTCAAGGGGGATAAATACACTACTAATATTTTATTGAAGAAATTTGTGTGCCGAATAGGTTCGCAAGGATATTTATTTTTTATATAGAGAGTTGATTGTTGCTTAGAGAGAAGTCATAGAACGATATCAATACAATAGATACTTTTTTTTTCTTGATTTTCCTAATTTTTGTCGTAGACAGTGTGCACTTTATTTTGAACTGGTGTATTAAGGATTCTATTGTGAATTACCAGGATTGATGAGTGTTCATAGTATAAATGTTCAAACAAAACCCGATATAAATTTATCACATGTAACATAGAATATAAAAGGCTTTGAAGTGTACATTGACCATCTACGGAAAGACTTCAAACTTTAGTTGGTTGTTTACATAAAATTGATTTGTGGGCTGATTTTTTGAGCTAGGTGTTCTAATATTTTTGAGTAGGGTGTTCAAATATTTGTGAGTAGGGTGTTCAACAATGGCTATATTAGACTAAAACTAAACTTTTTACACGTATTTCTAAACAAAATTTGTTCTTGAGGGTGTTCAAGTGACCACCCTATGAGAAGTGTGGAGCTGTCTCTGATTTTGAGTATAGTATTGTAACGCCCCGAAAATTGGGTACGTAAATAAATAAATTACCAAAAAATATTTAAATAAAATACCAACTTAATTAAAATTCCCAAGAATACTTAATAATTTTTTTTTAACGGAAAACTAAAAGTTAGCTTTCTTTTTACAACCAAGAATAAAAAGAACTTTAACATTGTCTGGAAAACTTAAATATTTATTTAAAAATTCAACGGAAAGGAAAAGACAGAGCCATCTAGCTAGAGATCTACTGGTACAACCACGGCTCCGACACTTCATAATCTTCTTGCTGCTCCATTCCCTCGAACTCAGCAAGCGGTTCCTCTTCTCCTTCTGTACCTGGCGTTGGGGACGCCAGGGGCCACAAAAGTAGCACCTTGAGTGGTAAAATTACACTAAAAAAGACACCAAAACTACCCCTTTACAAAAATATACTCATGCAGCAGTTAAAACACATGAGACATTAATTTAAGACATAGAACAACATTTCTCAACATAATAAATTCAGTAGATTTACTACTCCGTCATCAACTCAAGGTTTCATAATTTTCGTTCCCATTCGAATAAATAATTTTCATCAACGGCTTCCACCCACAGTATACTCAGGTGCTCGATCACACAGCAAAGTCATCTCAGGGCATACTGTGCACGACTCACGATTGATCACTCATTGATCAATCTCTATCCGGCATCGATTCCCACCCACAGTATACTTCCGGTGCCCGATCACACAGCAAAGCTACCTAAAAGTATAACTGCGCATGACTCAAGACCCATACCAGACACATCCCATTCCCCAAATCTGATAAGTGAACACCAATCTTTTAGTTTATTAATTTAACCACAATAATTATTTACCCAAATTTAATGGTTTAACAAATCACCAGTAAGCAAACACATGCATCCAATTATAGCATGAAATGAAAATTCAATGAAGATTGACTATCTCGAGCCATACATGTCAGTTATAAATCCAGCCACTAAAAATAGCAAACGGTTTCCAAAAATCACGAAATTTTACAGTAAGATATTTCATCAAATTTTACACAAGTTCAATTTTTTGATCGAAGTCTAAATTCAGTCCTAAACGAAGCGAAATAGCGTTTTAAGCTAGACGGTGAATCTGTCCCGAAACTGTTAAGTTCAGCCAACTTCGAAAAATCACAGTTAATTCTACGAACCTCGGATTGAAACGAGTTCTATATGGAAGTTGCTTAAATTTTGGAGATCTACAACTTCGAAGAGTTACGTTTTCTCTAAATCCAGACAGAAATACCCGAAAATCAGCAGAACAGAACAGCGCACAAGAAAATGGTTTTCGTCTCTTTGGTTCCGTTTTAGACTTACAAAACTTTATCGGTTGGAAACAAAACCGCAACAAATGATCTCACATCATATTCATATCATCACTATATTTAGATATATGTAGATACACGAAAACACAAAAAAATAGTATACTTAAGTAAAAAGTGAGATTTAATGTCCTACCTTTCCTCCGAAGGTATAGCGCGCTACGAACGTGATAGGATTTAATGTTGTTGAACGGTTACGTTCTCGGAATTTAAATCTGTGAAAGAAACGATATTATTTATGAGAGAGAATTATGAAAATTAAACGGTAGAGAAAGAAGAATGTTTACCGCACGAAAAAAGACAAACCGAGAACGAGGGCCCGAGAGAGAGAGAGTTGATGTGGAAGGACAATGGAAGTGGGAATTTTTTTTTCTACTGCCGAGATTTTGGGGTATTGGGGAAGAAGGGAATAAGGAAGGTGAAGAGAAGAAGGAAAATCATAAGGCAAAGGGAATTATAGAATGAAGAAAAATAAGAAAGGAAATGAGGGAGTAATTAGAAGATGGAAAATCCATATAGGAAGGAAATGGCATATGGAAATGAAGTTGGTGGGATTTTTTTCGGAGAATTATATTATGAAGACAAAAGGCAAGATTTCTATCTTACTTAGGATACTTAGGAAGCTAATTTTAAAAAGGCAAACTTGATTAGGCAATATACAATCTAGGAAAAATCTAATTTTAGGGAAGCAAATAATTGTATAAACGTATAAATGGAAATGCTAGGGAATTAATACATATGGAAACTAGTTTATATATATGTAACATGCCAATAAAACTTATATGTATTGTATTTAATTAAATAATGTAACTACTAAAATTACGGTCTTTACAAGTATCGTTCGGCATCTGGAATTCAAACAATTACGAAGTATTTTTGGGCTATATTAATGGTTGATTGGGACTAGAAGATCAACAACCAACTTAGTTGTCTACATAATGGTGGTACTTGTGCTTACTTCATAGTTCGGGCCCCCGTTCACGAAATCTTGGTTCCGTCCCTGTCACACACCATCACTATCTATAGGAGACCTCACATCACTTATATTGGGACCAAAGCTAAGGTTCCACCACGACAGTGTATCGTTTTTGTATCTTTAGTTTTCTCTTGTTTTTTTTTCTCTCCACTTGTTCATGTAACAAACGCAAAATCAATCCATATAATAAAAGAAACTGGATATTAGAGAGTGGATAGAACTTATAGATCCAAAAGAGTACAGAAGGTGGTCTTTGAATTGGATGGAACCCTACCATGTGGGCTAGCTGCAGAAGATAAGAATTGGGCTAAATTAAAACAAATCAATGATGGTTCCAACTCCTTGTAATCACACCCTGCATGCAGTGTGTTCAGTTGAGGGTACTTCCAGACTATTATTATTATCTTTTCTTCGCTTCACTCCAAATTAATCATGTCACTATGTGATAAATAGGAAGGATTGGACTTGCCAAATTAATAAAGGTATCTTAGACCAGTAATGCAGTGAAGGGTAAAATCATATGAGGCTTAGGCCGAGTTTACATTAAAAATACCGTCTTTCTACTGTGATAAAAAGTGAGCGTTGTTTCAGTTAAATGGTATTTTTGTGATGTATGTGAAGATAATGACTTGTGGAAAAATACCAAAAATATTGGTTCTTAAGGCATAGGGTTTGGTTCTTAAGGTTTAATTACCAACCAAACGTAGGAGGTTAATTGCGTTGTCTTATAAATTGAGATAGGTTAGAACTAGACTTTGTTTTCCTAGTTTTTAGGTATGAATTAAAAAAGTTCGATCAATTATTTAAAAAGTTAGGAATCAACTGAAATGTAGGCGTAATTCCAAACATCAATTTCGTAGAATTGTAGAATTAAAAACGGGATCCGGGTGCCCGCCATTGCACTAAAAGGTCATCGTCCTCAAGCTCGAAAACGTTTCTGAATTATTCATTTTGCGGAGTTCGGCGTGACAAAATTCTAAAACAAATTAACTTGATCATACGTTGGTAACCTGGTGAACAACAACGATTTAGCGGATACAACAGTCTCCATTCCATTAAAAGAAAGACAACAATTTACAAATCCTAATCGCTATGTTCCCTAACTTTGACGCGTCCAAATTTAGATCAATCGTTTTTTTTTGTTTGTTTTGTTTTGGGGAAAGAATTTAGAGCCGTCGTTAGAGATTTGGCGGGAAACGTGGGGAAGCCAGAAGAGCAGTTGTCCGCATGTGCTGCTAGATTCAAAAACTCATTGTTTCCTTTCTGCAAATGCCAACTCATCAATGTGGATGGTTAGTATACAACAAAATCTAATGAGTAGTGCACAGTGAAGTAGCCTGGAATAAACATCACTGTGGGCATTATGAAAGTAAAATCTTGTGACAGACAATCCCCGACAAACATCCCACCAATCCACGACTTGATGGTTGTTAGCAATGCGTCACTGGTATGCATACTGGTTGTTACATCCTGAGAAACGGAGGAAAGTTTTCAAGTTTTATAGAGTATTATTTTGTTCAACCACCTAAGCAGTGGATGAGCATTACTCGTTGTCAATACTAGGTGAAAATTACTCACTTTTCAAAAGGTCGCGTTGGATTTTTACTTCGATGATCAGAAACATTGATGCTTATTTGGTAACAATTCAACCAAGTCATTCTTATTTTCATAAATATTTGATTGAATAACATATTAACATCTATCGTTGAGCTCTCATTCTTATTCATGAGTAGTTGATTGAATAACATGTGTCTTGCTTTAAACTAAATAGTTTGATGAAACACTTGTGGATATTTAGTTGAGATACCAAATTTAAAAAAAAAAGAGTTCAGTGAGGGCCCGTGCCCGCGGTGACCCTATGGTAGCTCCACCAATATGGATACTACCTTAATTTGTTTAAAATATATTTTTAAAAGTCGTCGTAAAAAATCAATTCATTCAAATATTGGTAAGGGCTTGTTCTGTTTTCAATCCTAAAATCTCAAACAAGAAAAATAATGGGGAGAGTGAGAGATGATCTTCCTTCCCACTAACACCTCCGGGTCGTTGATCTTGGCAATCAATGGCAACAATGAACGGCTCGGATCTACAAAGCATTGAGAATACATCTGACGACTCAGATACTGTACACCAGGGCTGCACACCAAAAGCACACACTAGCACTCTCCGAGATGAGTACAGTACAGGAAATAAGAAGTGAGATCGTGTAAATTTGGTGTACACCAATGGTACACTGTAGTAGTAGTACTGGATGGGCTTCATCCCAATGTTTTTGTGTTTGGGCTTCTGATACGGTCCAGACCTAGTGAGGCCCATGAATATTCATTCGGCCAGCTTTCCTTATTCCTTAACAATGCTACTCCAAGTCCAAGTGACTGCCAAGGATGGGCTTGACTTATCTTTCGGACCGTTTTGCACAAAAACGACAGTTAGATTACGAAACTCTAATGGATTAGAATGGTAGTTAATAATTCAACATTTCTTTACTCCTTTTTTCTCTCTCTCAGAATAATTCAACAATCAAATGGATTTCAGTAATAAGCCATTTTTCTAGATCTTTTCTGCATATATATATATGCACTTCCAATTCCTGGCTTATTGGCAAATTGGTTTAAACTCAATTTTTTATTAATGTATTGTAAGAAAATGACCTATCTTAGAAAGCACAGTAAGTTAGTTTTTCGGATAAGTCAGCTTTGTAGAACAAGCTAAGTATCTTAATGTTGGTGCAAATATCATATGATCGATGGAAGTAGATAAAAATGCACTGTAGGAGATAAACAGGTTGTGCACTTCAAGGCACATTTGAAGACGCTTTCCTTAAGACGATATTCACACTCGTTGCTTCATGAGAATTTGGAGTGCACTAAGTTAACATCGAATTCGACTCCAAGATACAATGAATCCCAGTCCCAATTTTGACTGTATGTCAAACTGTGTCATGCACAAATGAAGAAGAAGTATAACACCTTCAGATTTTGCAAGACCATCAAAAATAAATTGAAAAAATCACTATGCCAAAAAACGCTTTTTCCGGCATGAAAACGACCAGGAATACTTTTACTGGCGGTTTTTCGCAACCACTATCTACCCACCCGTCAAGAATGGAAAACCATTATTACCGGCAATCTTATTGATACTAGTAAAAATTTCATACTATTACCGACGGTCTTATTAATGCCAATAAAAGTTTTTTCAGAAAAAATATTTTTGTTCAAGATTTGAACCTGTGACCTTTTGTATGGAGTATCGACACTTAACCACCCAACTACAAAAAAATTTTGGTATTTATATTATAACTTACTATTGTTACTGGCATTTTTTGGATTTGCTACCGTTAATAGTGATCTTTGCTGGCGGTTTAATGTTACCGCCGGTAATAGTCACCTTACCGGCATTTTCATTAACGCTGGTAATAGTGTTTTTTTTGGCAGTTTGTCATTAATTAATGTCGGTAATAGCACCCTTTACCGACATTTTTCATTACTGGCGGTTAAAAAAAATGCCGGTAAAACTCATATTTGGCTTTGCAGGGGGTGAACAACCAAAATCATTCTGATTATGATTCCCAATTGATAGAACCCCATGCCTTGACATAGGCATGGATCGTGACTGTTACTCAAAGATTATCTCTTTGATGGAACTCGATAGTTATGTTTATTCAATTGATCCCACTAGTCATACCTTTTGGTTTGACCATATATATTCATTTAACCTGAATAGACGCGCATTTTACGTTTATACCCAATTATCATGTCTATTCATTTAACCTGAACAGATTGACCTTGTTGGACAATGTTGTTGAAGCCATTCTTCTAGATCTTCTCTACGTATATGCACTTCCAATTCTTGACTTATTGGTAATTTGTTTAAATCAGTTTTTTGGGTTGATGTATTATGAAAAAATGACCAATCTCGTAAAGCGCAATAAACAAGTTTTGTAGAACATGTTAAGTATCTTAATACGAGTGATGGTTAAATATTCTCCAATCAAGTGACATAATATTTTAATTTGGTTGAAGATCGCAATTAAATGTGACAATGTCAAAACTCCAATACATAAAAAGCATGTCTACACATGAGTACATGCATTTTATACACTTGAATTTTGACACAATCCAAAATAGTTTTGACATTATCATTTGTCAAAAACGGTACATTGCAAATTAGAGGAGAGCTGGTCCATGAGGCTGAATACCGTTTTCTTCCTCAACTGAGGATCTCTGTTGATTTTTTGTAATCACCTAGAACTTTGTCTGTGCGGTGAGCCAAAAGATTTGTCCACAGTTGCACACAAACATGTAGGCAGTCTATCAGAATTGTCCACCGTTTCTTTAAAACCAGGAGTCCCCACCATGACAATGATCGGGAGTAGTTTTGTGAAGTCTTTTTTTAAGGAAAAGGAATAAATAAAACCCGAAAAGTATTAGAATATAGGATATGCCTGAAGGCACCTCCTCGGCTCCTCCGACCCAGAAAAGGTATGATACTATGATCAATTGCTTTTAGAGGCATGTTACTATGCACACCCTTCTTTTGAGCATAAAAATGAGATTTTGTAATACAAATATGAGTTTTCTGGGTTAAATATGAGATTTTGTGGGTAAAAATATGAAATGGCGTACCATATGCAACTTTGGCCAAATCGACGGCCGAGATTGCGCCATATGCAAAAAGTGACCCCTTATACCGGTCATCTTTTATCTCATATGGAGAGCCAAAAAAAATCATAAAACGTCGCGTGATCTCTCATATATGGTTTTGGGTTTCAAAAATCTCATATGTGAAGCCACAAATGCTCATAAAAAGTACCACAGAAATTCGAAAGAGCCACAAAATGTCATATTGACAAAAATCAACCTCATAAAACGTGCCACAAAATCTCATATGATAGTTTTGGACTGTAGTGAAAATGTGATACGTATTGTGTGTATATATATTAATGTGACATGTCTCATATAAGGTATCACACAAATACATATTTGAGCCCACATTGAGTCATTACGAAATGTTCTTATATATGCTTCGAAGAACACTCATATAAAAAGTCATTTGATATGAAACTTTTTGGTTTTAAAAATGAGTATTTGTGGAAGAATATATGAGTGTTTTGTGGACCACTACAGTCCAGAAATATTGTCGTGACGTGTCTATTTATTCATATGTATTGATAGTGACATGTCTGATCATACACCTAGCCACACATTCTCATATGGAAATCCATATTTAGTCATATTTCTAAATTTCGTATATCAGTCCACAAAATCTCACATACTCAACAACACATTCTCATATGGAAATTCATAAAATTTATTTACGATTTTTGGACTGTAGTGGACCACAAAAGTTTCATATTTTCTTTCACAAACACTCATTTTGAAAGTCACAATATTTTCTTTCACAAACACACATTCTCATATGGTTTACATACATTCTCATATGGATTTTTTTTTAAAAAAAAGAAAAATTGCCAAGTGGTGGGTCCGGTGACAACCGGTTGCCATTTTTTTATTTTTATATTTCAAAATTTTCTGATATCCATATGAGATTTTGTGATCCTTTTTATTGCATTTTGATGTTCCAATATTTATTGTTGGATTGAACCATCTGAGTGTTTATTTTACTAAATATGAGATTTTGTGGACATATATGAGACTTTGTGACTCTCCATATGAGATGCACACCATATGCCAAAAGGACAGGTGCGCACAATAGCATTACTCTTTCTTGTTTTTAATTATATATATCCCAAACTAATGGCACCTTTATTTTGAAAATAAACTACTTTGACACCTTATTCTTTCAATAAAGTATATGAGAAATATGTCACCAAATCTAAAACAACTGCATAGAGAGATCCTTCATGAAATTCCTCATACACCCTCTGAATCCTAGTCATTACAGAATTATAGATAAGCCCAACACCCTTCTCCACGATTCATTCTAGTTGCAAAAAGGACATTGCGTAATTTTCCAACTGCAAAACTCTACTTGGTGCCCAAGATCAATCAATAATATTTCAAATGAATAAGTGATCACGGCCGTTAAAAAAAAGAAAAAAGAAAGTGATCTATATATATATATACTTTACGCTAATTCAGAACATTGGAAGGCCAAATTTATAGATGGTTTACCCCCTTTATTTGCTCAGAAGGTCCGTCAAAGACTCATGGAGCTCAGTGTTGGGAACATTATCCAATGGACTAGTTGTACTTATGGACACCTTATTAGTGTTTGTGTCCAAGTAGGATTAACCATCTGTAATGATATGAAGCTGCAATATCAGCTCAAAAAGCAGAATCTCACCGGTAAAAGGGAAATTGGCGAATTTTGTCAACAGTTTGCCTATGACATACCCACCAATTATCCTAAGAAACATCGTAGGAAAGCTGTTTCTAAGTCTTCCAGACCATATAAGAAAAAGTATAGGAAAAAGTCTTATGACAAGGATTATTCTAAGAATAAGCCTAGCAAAACCAAGGGTAAAGGTAAAGAGAAAGTTGCCCCAAAAAAGAAATCTGAAGCCCGCTGTTACAAATGTGGGAAAATTGGTCATTATGCCAACAAATGTCTGACCAAGAAAAAGCTGAATGAACTTCAAATGGATGAAGGTCTTCGTCTACAACTCAGTAAATTACTCCTTGACTCTAGTGATGAGTCTAACCAGGAATCTGACAGTAGTGATGAGATTAACAATTTGGAATATTCATCTTCCTCAGAATCTGAATATTCTCCACTAGAAGTTTGCACAGGTAAGTGCTGTTCTTCCTCCTCTAAGCAGGAACATTTAAAAGTATTTGCCAATCTCAATGGATTAAGCTTAAATGTCTTAACCAAGTCTCAGCAGGACATCCTTGATCTTGTAGATAGAATACAAGACCCAGAAATCCGGAGAAAAATTATAGAGATGTCTCTTAGTTCTTCTATGTTAGAACCCGAATCTGAAAAACCCAATAGTACCGCAAGGTATTATAGTATTAATGAAGTTTTTAATCGTTTAGAAGGAACCAGTAGTTCTAAACCAGCTACTCTTCAGGACCTTCAGAAAGAGGTCAATGATCTCAAATCTGAATTAAAATATCTGAAAATATCTCAGTTAGAAGCTCAGGGTAGTATCACATCTGTAAAACATAGACTCTCTAGCTTAGAGCAGTTAAGTCTAAAACCCATCACCGACCCAAAACCCAAAGACGAGCCTCAAACTTCTGAGGCATTAACCTATTTAAATAGTATCAGTAAGGTCACTCATCAGAAATGGTACATCCAGATTAATCTTGTTATTAATCAGGAATACACAATTCAGAATATTGTGGCACTAGTAGATAGTGGTGCAGACATGAACTGTATCCAGGAAGGGTTAGTTCCCACTAAGTATTTTGAAAAAACTGTTCAGTCCTTAACCGCCGCCGGTGGAAATAGGATGCATATTCAGTATAAGTTATCGGATGTTTTGATCTGTAATGATGGTACTTGTTTACCAACAATGTTTTTACTTGTTAAAAATCTGCAGCAACAAGTGATTCTAGGAACACCTTTTTTGAATATGATTATGCCAATCAATAAGATTGATCCAACTGGAATTTATAGTCGTGTGCAGGATCACGAAATTATTTATCCTTTTGTTACTGATCCTGAAACCAGAATTATTCAGGAATTACAAGGTTTTCTTCAAAATAAAGAAAAGCAGTTGAATTTTCTTCAAAAGGAAATCCAAATTATGGATATTAATCAAAAACTTCAATCTCCTGGTTTGCAAGAGAAAATTAAAGAGATTGAAAATCAATTTTTAAAAGAAGTTTGCAGTGATCTGCCAAATGCTTTTTGGGATAGGAAACGTCATATTGTTTCACTTCCCTACAATCAAGATTTTAATGAAAAACATATTCCAACCAAAGCTCGACCTAGCCAGATGAAATCTGATTATTTAGAGCTTTGCAAAAAGGAGATCCAAACTCTTCTTGACAAAAAATTAATCAGAAAAAGTTATTCTCCTTGGAGCTGTACTGCATTTTATGTTTTCAACAATGCTGAGAAAGAGCGAGGAGTTCCTCGTCTTGTTATCAATTATAAACCTTTGAATGATGTTTTGAAATGGATAAGATATCCAATTCCAAACAAAAAGGATTTGCTTGAAAGATTACAATCCGCAGTTATCTTTTCTAAATTTGATTTAAAATCTGGGTATTGGCAAATTCAGATTGAAGAAAAGGATCGGTATAAAACTGCATTTGTTGTTCCTTTTGGCCATTATGAATGGAACGTCATGCCTTTTGGTTTGAAAAATGCCCCATCAGAATTTCAGAATATTATGAATGAAATATTTTCACCCTATTCTGATTATTGCATTGTTTATATAGATGATATTCTAATTTTCTCGTCATCTATTGATCAGCATTTTAAGCATCTTAGAGCTTTGAAAGAAGCAGTGAAACGCAATGGTTTAGTTATCTCTGCTCCAAAAATGAAATTATTTCAGACTACAGTAAGGTTCTTAGGTCATAACATTCACCAAGGAACCATTATTCCTATCAACCGTAGTATTGAGTTTGCTTCTAAGTTTCCAGATGAAATAAAAGAGAAAACTCAACTCCAGAGATTCTTGGGAAGTCTAAACTATATTGCAGACTATTATCAAAATTTAGCCCAGGATACTGCTATATTATATCAACGTTTACAGAAAACTCCTCCTCCTTGGACTGAGGAGCATACCAAAGCAGTAAAAAGAATTAAGTTAGGGCAAAACAGTTGCCTTGCTTATGTCTAGCTAATCCAGCTTGGCGTAAAATAGTTGAAACAGACGCCTCTAATTTAGGTTATGGAGGTATTCTTAAGCAGCAGAATCCTCAATCTCAGAAAGAGGAATTAGTTAGATTTACCTCAGGATCGTGGAAAAAAGCCCAGCTTAACTATTCCACTATTAAAAAGGAAATGCTTTCTATAGTGAAATGTATTTCTAAATTTCAGGATGATTTGCTCAATCAAACCTTTTTAATCCGTATCGATTGTAGCTCAGCTAAATTCATTTTAGCTAAAGATGTAAAGAATTTAGTTTCTAAGCAGATATTTGCTAGATGGCAATCAGAACTTTCTGCTTTTGATTTTGATATTGAATACATCAAAGGTGAACAGAATTCTTTACCCGATTTTTTAACCAGAGAATTTTTGCAGCATGGATGATGCAGAACGGGAACGTATTAAATCAGAAATGAGCCGTATTTGGATTCAATCCGTAGTCCAGCCTTACACCAAGATTAATCTTCGTTATTGGATCTTTAAGCTTAAATTGCTTATTAAAAAGCTGCAAGACAATGGTCACCCAGATGACAAAGCTGATTGTGCATATATGAGTTGTACCCTTAAAAGGCTACATAGGGCTTTAAAGGTTTTATCTGGAGCCTAATCACATTATAATTTCTTGCAGTATGGAACCACCTGACCGTGGTCGAGGACGTGGCCGAGGTCGTGGCGGAAGAAAATCAGGATCTCAGCAGTATGGAAGAGGAAGAATTTCTCTCTCCCTATCCGAATATCCGACTCTGGGAGAATCTTCCAGTCAGTCAAAGCAGAAAACAGCCAAAGAGGCATTTGAGCAAGGGCCTCAATATGTTAAAAAGAATATAACAGAACCATTGATCACATTATCCGAAGGTGATCTAAATTTACATCCGAAGGATCCATGGTGCCTTAAAGAAAGGTATCTTCAAAACCAGCAGTATACCGTCCAAGAAGGGAAGTCTCGATATATTTATGAGGCCATCCTTACTGAGACATCATCAGTACAAATTACTCATCATTATCTGGAAGAAGGTAATAGCAGAACCCCCATCACCTTTTCAAAATGTTATATTATCAGAGTGATGCATCCTCAAGAGTGGGGCCTTTCAACATTTGCAACCAGGACATTGAAAATTAATGAGCAAAAGTATAACTATTGGGACTATGCCAGGGCATGGACCTACGCATTCTATTATCAGAATCCAGTAAGAACCCACTCATGGTTCTTTATTATGAATCCGGAGATTGTACAGAAAGAAACTGGATTTCCATCTTGGTTTCTCCATTGGTGGGAATACCATGCACCAGAAATTGAAATTTTTCCAGAATCAATTCAGAAACAATTCCCTGTTTGGTATAAATATCATCCGAAGCTTAAGGGAATAACAGCGGTAAATCCACCAGAAGGACAAGACCTCTTATGGTTTTGTACCGAATTCAGAATTAACTGGATTTGGCAATGGGGATATGAAATAGCCGAAGATCATCTTCGTATCCCAGAAGTTCAAAGAAATTTTTTCGTTAAATGGTGGTCTCGTTTCGAGACTGAAAAATGTTTATCATTTATCAAAGAAACCGTAGAACAGTATCAGGCTGATTATATGTCACAAGTCTCAAGCAGTAACCCATCACAGGGTCCAGTGAATTTTATTCAGCAGATAAAAATGATGATTCATAATCAGAATCCAAATCTATCTGAACACGAGCAAGATATTAAGCTTATGGAAATTATCAAAGATCAGTACTTGGCTACTCAAGGAACCAGCTCATCACAAACAGACGCCAAGAGCGACATCTCCATGTCCTCTCAAGACCAGGATCAAGGTCAATTCACTTGCCTTGCCGGAGAGTCTCAAGACCCCAATGACGACACCGAAGTTTATCCTACTGAAGCGGATCTTTGGGACTCAATGATTGAGTTAAAAATGCTGAAAGGCAAGGAAAAGAAGAAAAATCGGTAGATCGTTATCCATGACGATAGCAACAGTAATCGTCGGCACAAAACGACAACAGCAGCAAAAGCGTCATCAGTGACGTCATCTACAGTACTAGATATTTTGTAAAACGTCATCAGTGACGTCATCTACAGTACTGCTACAGTAGGTCGTAGCGCTTATAAAGAGCTGTAATCTGCCATTCGTAGGCAGGCTTTTCAGTACCTCTCTCTCTCTCTCTCTCTTGTAATTCCTCTCCTCCCTTCCACTTGTAAATCACTTCCATCTACCACCATCATAAATAAATCAGTATTTTCCAGTAAGTTTCTCTGCCTTCTTCTTTCATACGATCCTTTCATTATTTTGGTATCAGAGCCATTTATGGCTTGCTAAATCCGTAGTTAATTCATATATGAGGGGGAAAGATAGGTGTTGATAGTTCTTTACTAAATCATGTATCTCTTTGCTTACTGTGTTTAACAAGGTTCTATAATGGATCTGAGATATATGTTCCTCACCCAAGTCGCGTAGAGGTTTTGTGTGCCTTTAGGTCCCAAGCGGGAATTGATGGCCTTGACTCGTAAGCCGTTGACAGATGGGTATATCTGAGATCCATTAGACGAATCCGATGTAAACATAATAATCAACGATGATATATGGTTTATTCTATGAAACTATCCGTTCTATCCTCATTCATATATGAATTAACACCATTAAAATGTCTACACTATCCTTAGATAGATCTTCTATATCAGTAAAAAATGAAGAAATTGTTGAGTACTCTCAGGCTCAACAACTTAATCAGTGGACAATACCCGAAGTAGAACCCAAAAGGATTTACAAATTGGGTCTTTTTTATTACATCAGTAAGAATGCTGTTAAGACTTCAGAACAAACGATTTGTCTTGACACAAATGATAAAACAATTAAATTATTGTGCTTGAAAGATATTCAGCGGTATTTGCATAAATATAAGTATTTGCATATTGGTTTAATTCAAATTGCTTTTAAACCATTGACTTTACCAGGATTAAATTCTAGTATTCAAGCAGATTTACGTGATGCTAGATGCAATGATTGGAAATCCTCTCTTATGGGGATTGTTCAAACTAGTTTATGTCATGGACCAGTATATTTTAATGTTTATCCTAACCTTGCTCTATCTCTGACTGATAGAAATTTATTTGAAGCTGTAAGTTTGCATATCCAAACACAGGGATATAATTTCTTACCAGGATCTGAAACTGTTGCAGTTATTTATCGTATTCATTACAAAGTTATTAATACTATGTGTCCTAACGCTATTTTGCGTAGTGATCCAGGAAAAACTGTAGTTGTTGAGAGCAATCTCTTAACCACTAACGTAGCAGTACCAAGGTTGATTGATTGGGATGAGGTAAATTTCCCTACCAACTGGACCATACCCAACGCGGTAGCACCACAACCAATAATCAGTAGTCAAGTGGATCAAATTGTCCAAACAGCCGAAGGAGATGTAGAGATAAGATTTACCCCCGATATTGTTAGCCGTATCTCTCTACCAAGAAGCGTTTCTTCTAGAAATAGCTTTCCTCCATACAAAGTTTCATACCCAACCACATCTAGACACTCTGTGTCTGAAACACCAGAACAAACCCCAACAGAAGTTCTAAATGAACCTCTTGAATCCCATATAGAAGGAATCCGTATTTCAGAACAACAAATCCCTCATGGAATTTACAGTAGTAGTGAGAGCAAGAAGCGTGACTCACCAACAGTATCTGAAATGGCTTTTCATATTTAGTTTTATGGATTATTCTTCTAACTCTCGTATTCGTTTGCTTATCAGTAAAGAATTCATGTCTCCTAAGCATCAGGAGTTTAGAAACTGGTATTTTACCAAGTTTGATCATTCTGAACAAGATTTTATCAAAAATCATTTTTATCAAGATTTGGAATATCGTCAAACTATTGTACCCTTCAAAAAATGGTTTTTGAATTGGTATCAACATCAGTATCATATTGCTGTTATTCATGATTTTCAAAAGGTTTGGAGTAAATCAGATGGTACTATTGCTAAATCTGTTCATCCGCCTCCAGAACCCATTAAAATGGAAAACAGTAAAAACACCTTAGAAGCCATTCCTTATGTGGATATTAATAAGGCCTCTACTACTTCTTATTTACCTGAAAGTGTTTGTGTCATTAAACAGAATAACTTTACCAATATGAGTTTGCAGACTATTGGTCAGCAGTTAATCCGTATTGAGCATGATGTTCAAGCTGTCATTGAGAATCAGAAGGTAATTGTAACTACCCCGTCTTCTTCTTTGACCCAATCCTTCGAAGGAAAGGATACAAAACCTGACATCAAGCCTCCCATTCCTTTAGAAAATTTTAAGTTCTCTAATCAGAAAAAAAATTCTGAATTTATCGACCAACTTATAGGTCGTATGGATAGTAAACTTCATATCAGTACTCTTAGTTGCCAAAATGATACTGAAAATTCTGATGAAGAGTTAACCCCTCATCAGATTCAGACAGTTCAAAACTCTTTTCAGGATATGAAAGATATGAGTCTTAATAAAATTGATTATGGTGATAATGAAAACATCCGTAGAACCTATTATAAGAGACCTACTCCTCAAGATCTTCTTTGGGAAGAAAATTTTTTCCAAAGTCAAGTTGCTTATAGTGCCAAAACTATTTATGATTGGAACATAGATGGTTTATCAGAATACCAGATTTATGAAACTATTCAGAAGATGCTTATGTACTCTAGTGTCTGCAAAGCTGCAAATAATAATGATAAAGATATTGCCATTTTTATAGTTAATGGTTTTACCGGTAGCCTTAAAGGCTGGTGGGATAATTATTTGTCTTTAGCCCAACAAGCTGAAATTCTCAGTGCTGTCAAGCAGGAAATAGTCACCGATATGGCTATAGATCAAGCTTCTGGTCAATCAGTATCACAACAACGAACCACTAATGCTCCCGACGCCGTTTATTCATTAGTTCAAGCTATTATTTTACATTTTATAGGAGCAGTAGAACAGCGCCAAGAGCGTGGTAGAGAATTATTACAGAATTTGCGATGTCCTTCACTAACCCATTTTAGATGGTACAAGGATGTTTTTATTACCAAAGTTATGCAGCGTAAAGACGCTAATTCAGAACATTGGAAGGCCAAATTTATAGATGGTTTACCCCCTTTATTTGCTCAGAAGGTCCGTCAAAGACTCATGGAGCTCAGTGTTGGGAACATTATCCAATGGACTAGTTGTACTTATGGACACCTTATTAGTGTTTGTGTCCAAGTAGGATTAACCATCTGTAATGATATGAAGCTGCAATATCAGCTCAAAAAGCAGAATCTCACCGGTAAAAGGGAAATTGGCGAATTTTGTCAACAGTTTGCCTATGACATACCCACCAATTATCCTAAGAAACATCGTAGGAAAGCTGTTTCTAAGTCTTCCAGACCATATAAGAAAAAGTATAGGAAAAAGTCTTATGACAAGGATTATTCTAAGAATAAGCCTAGCAAAACCAAGGGTAAAGGTAAAGAGAAAGTTGCCCCAAAAAAGAAATCTGAAGCCCGCTGTTACAAATGTGGGAAAATTGGTCATTATGCCAACAAATGTCTGACCAAGAAAAAGCTGAATGAACTTCAAATGGATGAAGGTCTTCGTCTACAACTCAGTAAATTACTCCTTGACTCTAGTGATGAGTCTAACCAGGAATCTGACAGTAGTGATGAGATTAACAATTTGGAATATTCATCTTCCTCAGAATCTGAATATTCTCCACTAGAAGTTTGCACAGGTAAGTGCTGTTCTTCCTCCTCTAAGCAGGAACATTTAAAAGTATTTGCCAATCTCAATGGATTAAGCTTAAATGTCTTAACCAAGTCTCAGCAGGACATCCTTGATCTTGTAGATAGAATACAAGACCCAGAAATCCGGAGAAAAATTATAGAGATGTCTCTTAGTTCTTCTATGTTAGAACCCGAATCTGAAAAACCCAATAGTACCGCAAGGTATTATAGTATTAATGAAGTTTTTAATCGTTTAGAAGGAACCAGTAGTTCTAAACCAGCTACTCTTCAGGACCTTCAGAAAGAGGTCAATGATCTCAAATCTGAATTAAAATATCTGAAAATATCTCAGTTAGAAGCTCAGGGTAGTATCACATCTGTAAAACATAGACTCTCTAGCTTAGAGCAGTTAAGTCTAAAACCCATCACCGACCCAAAACCCAAAGACGAGCCTCAAACTTCTGAGGCATTAACCTATTTAAATAGTATCAGTAAGGTCACTCATCAGAAATGGTACATCCAGATTAATCTTGTTATTAATCAGGAATACACAATTCAGAATATTGTGGCACTAGTAGATAGTGGTGCAGACATGAACTGTATCCAGGAAGGGTTAGTTCCCACTAAGTATTTTGAAAAAACTGTTCAGTCCTTAACCGCCGCCGGTGGAAATAGGATGCATATTCAGTATAAGTTATCGGATGTTTTGATCTGTAATGATGGTACTTGTTTACCAACAATGTTTTTACTTGTTAAAAATCTGCAGCAACAAGTGATTCTAGGAACACCTTTTTTGAATATGATTATGCCAATCAATAAGATTGATCCAACTGGAATTTATAGTCGTGTGCAGGATCACGAAATTATTTATCCTTTTGTTACTGATCCTGAAACCAGAATTATTCAGGAATTACAAGGTTTTCTTCAAAATAAAGAAAAGCAGTTGAATTTTCTTCAAAAGGAAATCCAAATTATGGATATTAATCAAAAACTTCAATCTCCTGGTTTGCAAGAGAAAATTAAAGAGATTGAAAATCAATTTTTAAAAGAAGTTTGCAGTGATCTGCCAAATGCTTTTTGGGATAGGAAACGTCATATTGTTTCACTTCCCTACAATCAAGATTTTAATGAAAAACATATTCCAACCAAAGCTCGACCTAGCCAGATGAAATCTGATTATTTAGAGCTTTGCAAAAAGGAGATCCAAACTCTTCTTGACAAAAAATTAATCAGAAAAAGTTATTCTCCTTGGAGCTGTACTGCATTTTATGTTTTCAACAATGCTGAGAAAGAGCGAGGAGTTCCTCGTCTTGTTATCAATTATAAACCTTTGAATGATGTTTTGAAATGGATAAGATATCCAATTCCAAACAAAAAGGATTTGCTTGAAAGATTACAATCCGCAGTTATCTTTTCTAAATTTGATTTAAAATCTGGGTATTGGCAAATTCAGATTGAAGAAAAGGATCGGTATAAAACTGCATTTGTTGTTCCTTTTGGCCATTATGAATGGAACGTCATGCCTTTTGGTTTGAAAAATGCCCCATCAGAATTTCAGAATATTATGAATGAAATATTTTCACCCTATTCTGATTATTGCATTGTTTATATAGATGATATTCTAATTTTCTCGTCATCTATTGATCAGCATTTTAAGCATCTTAGAGCTTTGAAAGAAGCAGTGAAACGCAATGGTTTAGTTATCTCTGCTCCAAAAATGAAATTATTTCAGACTACAGTAAGGTTCTTAGGTCATAACATTCACCAAGGAACCATTATTCCTATCAACCGTAGTATTGAGTTTGCTTCTAAGTTTCCAGATGAAATAAAAGAGAAAACTCAACTCCAGAGATTCTTGGGAAGTCTAAACTATATTGCAGACTATTATCAAAATTTAGCCCAGGATACTGCTATATTATATCAACGTTTACAGAAAACTCCTCCTCCTTGGACTGAGGAGCATACCAAAGCAGTAAAAAGAATTAAGCTTAGGGCAAAACAGTTGCCTTGCTTATGTCTAGCTAATCCAGCTTGGCGTAAAATAGTTGAAACAGACGCCTCTAATTTAGGTTATGGAGGTATTCTTAAGCAGCAGAATCCTCAATCTCAGAAAGAGGAATTAGTTAGATTTACCTCAGGATCGTGGAAAAAAGCCCAGCTTAACTATTCCACTATTAAAAAGGAAATGCTTTCTATAGTGAAATGTATTTCTAAATTTCAGGATGATTTGCTCAATCAAACCTTTTTAATCCGTATCGATTGTAGCTCAGCTAAATTCATTTTAGCTAAAGATGTAAAGAATTTAGTTTCTAAGCAGATATTTGCTAGATGGCAATCAGAACTTTCTGCTTTTGATTTTGATATTGAATACATCAAAGGTGAACAGAATTCTTTACCCGATTTTTTAACCAGAGAATTTTTGCAGCATGGATGATGCAGAACGGGAACGTATTAAATCAGAAATGAGCCGTATTTGGATTCAATCCGTAGTCCAGCCTTACACCAAGATTAATCTTCGTTATTGGATCTTTAAGCTTAAATTGCTTATTAAAAAGCTGCAAGACAATGGTCACCCAGATGACAAAGCTGATTGTGCATATATGAGTTGTACCCTTAAAAGGCTACATAGGGCTTTAAAGGTTTTATCTGGAGCCTAATCACATTATAATTTCTTGCAGTATGGAACCACCTGACCGTGGTCGAGGACGTGGCCGAGGTCGTGGCGGAAGAAAATCAGGATCTCAGCAGTATGGAAGAGGAAGAATTTCTCTCTCCCTATCCGAATATCCGACTCTGGGAGAATCTTCCAGTCAGTCAAAGCAGAAAACAGCCAAAGAGGCATTTGAGCAAGGGCCTCAATATGTTAAAAAGAATATAACAGAACCATTGATCACATTATCCGAAGGTGATCTAAATTTACATCCGAAGGATCCATGGTGCCTTAAAGAAAGGTATCTTCAAAACCAGCAGTATACCGTCCAAGAAGGGAAGTCTCGATATATTTATGAGGCCATCCTTACTGAGACATCATCAGTACAAATTACTCATCATTATCTGGAAGAAGGTAATAGCAGAACCCCCATCACCTTTTCAAAATGTTATATTATCAGAGTGATGCATCCTCAAGAGTGGGGCCTTTCAACATTTGCAACCAGGACATTGAAAATTAATGAGCAAAAGTATAACTATTGGGACTATGCCAGGGCATGGACCTACGCATTCTATTATCAGAATCCAGTAAGAACCCACTCATGGTTCTTTATTATGAATCCGGAGATTGTACAGAAAGAAACTGGATTTCCATCTTGGTTTCTCCATTGGTGGGAATACCATGCACCAGAAATTGAAATTTTTCCAGAATCAATTCAGAAACAATTCCCTGTTTGGTATAAATATCATCCGAAGCTTAAGGGAATAACAGCGGTAAATCCACCAGAAGGACAAGACCTCTTATGGTTTTGTACCGAATTCAGAATTAACTGGATTTGGCAATGGGGATATGAAATAGCCGAAGATCATCTTCGTATCCCAGAAGTTCAAAGAAATTTTTTCGTTAAATGGTGGTCTCGTTTCGAGACTGAAAAATGTTTATCATTTATCAAAGAAACCGTAGAACAGTATCAGGCTGATTATATGTCACAAGTCTCAAGCAGTAACCCATCACAGGGTCCAGTGAATTTTATTCAGCAGATAAAAATGATGATTCATAATCAGAATCCAAATCTATCTGAACACGAGCAAGATATTAAGCTTATGGAAATTATCAAAGATCAGTACTTGGCTACTCAAGGAACCAGCTCATCACAAACAGACGCCAAGAGCGACATCTCCATGTCCTCTCAAGACCAGGATCAAGGTCAATTCACTTGCCTTGCCGGAGAGTCTCAAGACCCCAATGACGACACCGAAGTTTATCCTACTGAAGCGGATCTTTGGGACTCAATGATTGAGTTAAAAATGCTGAAAGGCAAGGAAAAGAAGAAAAATCGGTAGATCGTTATCCATGACGATAGCAACAGTAATCGTCGGCACAAAACGACAACAGCAGCAAAAGCGTCATCAGTGACGTCATCTACAGTACTAGATATTTTGTAAAACGTCATCAGTGACGTCATCTACAGTACTGCTACAGTAGGTCGTAGCGCTTATAAAGAGCTGTAATCTGCCATTCGTAGGCAGGCTTTTCAGTACCTCTCTCTCTCTCTCTCTCTTGTAATTCCTCTCCTCCCTTCCACTTGTAAATCACTTCCATCTACCACCATCATAAATAAATCAGTATTTTCCAGTAAGTTTCTCTGCCTTCTTCTTTCATACGATCCTTTCATTATTTTGGTATCTATATATATATATATTTGTAGTGAAAAGGGCATTGAATAGTTTTCCAACTGCAACACTCGGAGAAATTCTCAATCAAAATTGATAGTTCAACAGATATCCCAATAATAGCTTTAAGGATAATCCGTAGTGAAGACTGTCTCCAAAGGAAGTCCGTAGTAAAGACACCGTCTCCAAAGGAAGTGGTTATTATGCTTGCTATCGCTTTCCCCATCTCCAGTTTTAGCGACTAGGGTTTCCTCCTGGGGGGAGGGAGGGCCGCCACCTCCTCCCTTCCTCCCTCCCCCTCTTTCCCTCATCACTCCTCTCTGTCCTGGTGTATCTACGGGCTTCCAGTTTATGTTGGCGAGGCATGACATTTTTCAGGTGATCTGCTTCCAGCGTTAGGCTTTCGGCGGTCGTTAAGTGGGCTAAATTGGGTTGTTTTTGCATGTGTTGACTCAGATCTGGAGCTTAGTGGCCAGCAATGAGGTAATAAGGATGATTTTGGGAAGGGTTTTACAGTGTTTTCTTATATTGTGAGTTGTGCTCCTTGTTTTCCGGCTGGGTTCTCTTAATCCCGATGTTTCACAATCTGGTTTTCCATATCCAGTTGGGTTGGTGGTGGGTAATAATTCTATTAGTTTTTTCTTTAGTTTCGTGTTATCCTGGATTTAGTATCGTGCCCGCCGTGGTGCGTGGGTGGTCGATCGGCTTTGCCGGTGTCTACTTTTCTATGCCAAAAGTCTGTCGTGTCAGTGGGGGCTTATCCTGGAGTGCCTTCCATTTTGTATGGCATCGAGGGTTCGCTGTTTTGCCAGTTTTGTCTCATGCCATTTACGGGCCGGCGTTGGCTTTCTAATAGTAGATCTGTGGAGGGATTTCCGTCGATGATCAGTGAAATCTTGAATGAGATATCTTCCAACTTTAGAGATTGTATGTCTTAATTGCAAACACCTCATGCCCCCGTACCTCGTTGTCGGTGAGAAGTGAGCCCCGTCTCATATTTGGATTTTGGCACGTAGTCTGCCTTTACGTGTTTTATTCCTATTCATTGTATTTGAATGGAAACCATTGTAAGTCCGGAAGGCTTTCTTGAAATACAACAATGGAATTCTGATAAAAAAGAAAAAGAAGTAAGTATATAGCACAACCTCATTTCTAGATTATTGGTCACTTTCTCGAAATTGTCATTTTGGTACAAAGAATGTTTTTGATAAAATTTTTGCACAAATTAAAAATATTGAACGAGATCTTTAAATTAGTTTAAAATATTTAAAAATGCATGAAAGTATTTTAAGATTTTAACGGTAAGGGGCATAATTTTCAAAAAGAACAACCAATTTAGAATGAAATGAGTACTACTATGCACGCCATGCATTACTTTTTACAGTATCTCAAAGCAAACAACGTCGGACAAACCACTTGATAATGCTCAAGTTTTTAATGAATTACACACCAAACACACAGTAGTCTTGAAAAAAAATTTCGCGGTCTTGAAATATGAGCATATTACCGTATATTTCTAGAAATCTTTGACGTAGAATTATATTATCGGGTGAATTTAATAATTAAATCTTCATAATTGTGTAATCGATTTGGAGTCAGGTGTCACTTGATGGAACCGAAAGGCAAAATATATGATTGTAGCTGTCTCTCCTGTCTCTAAGTTCGTATCCCTCCCCCGCCCCGCCCCGGCCTCTCTCTCTCTCTCAATTTAGGTGTCTCTCTGTTAGTATGTGAAGCACAACTCAAGGGCTCATTGGTCTTTGGCAAGTCGGATTAAACAACCACCGGATATGAGTGGATCCAGGCTTTGTTTGGTTTGGGTCTTGAGAGAGGGTTTATGGGATAATGAGTAGAGAGAGATAGAAAGAAAATTTTATTAGGAACCGTGCAGGGTAGTTCTTGAGACTCAAACCGAACAAGGTGCCAGAATGCCATCCGGCCTCTCCCTTGTCCGGCCTTCGTAACCCTCAAATAAACAAGCCCTAGGGGTGATTTGGCTAAAAAAACTGGTTTTTTGGTTTTTTTTCGTTTTGTTTTTATTCATTTTTTAATTTTTTTTTTGCATTTGTTAGTTTTGCGTCGAGATTTTGTGGTTTCTGGATTTATCTCGTCGAGACGAATCCAAATAGTATAAAAGTATGGTCAAAAGTAATAATTTTTTGAATAAAACCGAAAATAAACCAGTTTTTTGGATTATTTTTCGTTTTTATTCACGAAACTTTAATTTTGGCTAATAATTTTATACTCCCTCCGTCCGGATTTGTTGGTCCGTTTTGGGGATTCCAACTTTTTTTCCATTACCTTTTGAGTTTGTTAATTTCCTATTTTAACCTCAATCCCTCCATTTAATACTCTCTCCTTTCTAATTTGATAATCCAGTACGAAACTACGTACAATTTTCAAACTAAAAAATAATGTAGTTACAAAAATTATTTTTTTATCAATATGGATCTTGTTTGATAGATCTTATTGAGAAGTTTAATACGGTGCAAAAAAATTTCAAAAATGTAAACGCATTATTTTAAAAAATTAGTTTTTGAGTTGTTATTTTAAGTTTTAGAAAAGGGGCAAAAGTAAAATTCTCATACTTTATCCTTTGACTTTTGAAAATGGACAGACATTTTAGGACTTGAAAAAGTATGTTTGTGGACTAACAAATCCGGACGGAGGGAGTGCTTTTTAGATTCCTCTTGTCGAAACAAGTCAAGAAACCACAATAAATCGACCGAAAATTAACAAATGCAATTTTTTTTTGAATAAAGACAATAAAAAAAAAACCAAAAAACCAAATTTTTTTTTTTTTTAGCCAAATCACTCGGTCAAGAGTCAAGACCCTTCGCCAGTGAGCGGCTGAGCGCTAGTCATTGGCCTTATCCTTCTTGTCAAAAGTACTAACATTATCCAAATACGTACCCCACCACAAAACTTTATATTAGTCTCTATGCTGACTCCAGAAAAAAAATTGGGTACACCCACGCCCACGTATACACAACAGCTGTTGTCAGAAAAATGCCATGATATCATTTGTCACACCAAAAATCGCGAAAAAAGAAACCGAGAGATCAGATAATACTGCCATGTCATCCTTCAATTTTGCATTGAGCCTTGTATGATTTAAATTTTCAATCATTCGCAAATCGTAGTGTTGATTCAGAACAAAATGGGAATTGGTTTACGATACGAATACGATCGAGATGCGATCGTTTTGTGCAGTTTGAGTTTGAACCGGATCTTTTCACCGATAGCATTGGTCAGAACTGGTGAGGGCATTCCTATTTGTAAGGGCAGTAGTGTTCTGAAATAAGTCTCGAAGGGGCTATGATTGGCTCGTTAGATTTGCGTGGCAATCAGAGTGAAGGTAGTGTCATCCTCATTTATTTAGTAAGGGTGAACAAAAGCAAACTCTCCAAAGGATTAGTCCATTTAGATTGTAGATTTGTTTCACACATAATTGATCAAGTTCGATCATTAAAGGTCATGCCATAAAAGAGTAATTTTTTAACTATGAATTATGAAGGTTCACTTTTAACTAGATCAGAAAAGAGATAAGTCGAAGCGTTTGTAAGATGGCCCGTTTGTAAGATGGCCTGGGCACTCTGATCGTCGAACCAAAATACTAGGAGGGCACTGGATAACTTTTTCCACATAGACGAGGTGGAGTCCCCGCGTACCAGAAACAATACAGATACAGATGGATGTAACATGAGAACACAAAACGACAGCGATTTCTCCTACTTTGTACGAGTTGTTGCGGGAAACAACAAACACCTGTTAACGGCGTCAAATCCCACCGACCTGCATTTGACTGGAAAACCCGGTTGTGCTGTCGTTAAAACAGCAGGAATCACATTCGCCGTCCGTCTGTAAGGACCGAACCACTTATTCTGCATGAACCGGTTCTTCCTCCACGGCGGCAGACTTAAACCTCTGCTCTTCAATGACCGCTTCGCCGCGTCACTCATCGCCTTCACTACCTGCTTCAACTCTTCACTCCTCCCGATAAAAACCCTAGGCAATGTCTCCAACAGACGACTGTACTGATTACTCGGCCTCGCGATCTCGAATTCTGCAACGAAATCGATGTCGATGAAGTAACGGTGGAATTGACCAGCGGCGGAGTCCGACTGGACGACGACGTCGATGAATTCGTAATTACCGGCGGTTAATCCGCCTGAACTCTCCCATTTCGTCTTGCAAATCGCCGCATTGTAACCTAACTCTCTCAGAGACGCCATTACGGCTCGTCGTAAAACAGATTTGTTAGGTTTTACGGAGGAATACGTACACGCCGCCATTGCGTTGGACACATGAGCTGATAGCGAGTTCCTGATCAAATCTGTGTTGATCGCGACTGATCGATGTACAAGTTCTTCGATCAAGTCCGTTGGATCAGGTATTGACGGATCGCGCTCTGAATCTGATTCGTAATCCGGTAACTCACCACCTCCGCCTACGACGGCGTCATCCTCGAGGAAGTTGTGGATGAGTATGGAAAGACACGGCGAGTGTTCATGATCGTCGCCGTCGTCATTTTCGGGGCCGTGTTCGCTTCCGCTGCTGACGTAAACCGGCTCATGACGGGCTTTACCGACGATTAGAGCCTTGACTTTGTCGTCGAGTGGGTCGGTGACTCGCTTCGCTCTCGCAAAACCAGCCATTCCAGACAAATTAATCAGCTTCTTCTAGAAAAATTCAGTGATTCTACTCTGGATTTTATTGAGGTTTTTATTTTATTTTATGGTGTTTATAAAGGGAGCTGGGGGTGGTTTTTAAATGAATATAACTGAGAGGAATTTACGAGCGAATATTCGATAGAAGAGTGGGAAGAAAACTGTTTTGGGGTTTGGTGTTTTGTGAAGCTTCGTGGATATGCTGGAGTGTATCCATCCGATCCGAGTGAGGGTGAAGATGAGGCAGGGCAGGATATTCCACGGGCACCACAATTTATGCTTTTAGGTGGCTTGATGAGTAAAGTTATGTGGATGGATATGATTGGTACACCTTTTCAGCTGGTCATGCAGAGAGTTATTAGAATTATTTTAGGAAAAATGTACAAAACATGAAGACTTTCCCATAAAACTTCCCCGAAAGTGAAATGTGTGGATGTGATTTATCAATGTAATAGTACATTGATGAATCTCACATCCACAAATTTCATTTTCGGAGGAGTTTTATGAGAATGTTTTCATGTATTGTATCAAATCTCGTTATTTTATTTTATTTCTCTTGATAATCAAGTGTTCCAGACAATTTTGCACATCTAGATTAGCGCGCGTGAAGATAATTCGAACCATTAATTATTGAGCAGACGGCCGTGGTGGCTCACTATATCCATGTAATCCCTGTAGTGAGTTACAGACCCCCCGTTCCGCGGCCATTAGCAGGTGCCAATTTTAGATTCAAAGCTAACACCCGCTGCTATCGATTAGCAGGTTCCCATTTAAAGTGGGAGCTAATTTTCGTACTCCCTTGTCCCAAATTTCTTGTTTATTTTTACTACTCCCTCCGTCCGGATTTGTTGGTCCGTTTTGGGGATTCCAACTTTTTTTCCATTACCTTTTGAGTTTGTTAATTTCCTATTTTAACCTCAATCCCTCCATTTAATTCTCCCTCCTTTCTAATTTGATAATCCACTATGAAACTACGTGTAATTTTCAAACTAAAAAATAATGTAGTTACAAAAATTATTTTTTTATCAATATGGATCTTGTTTGATAGATTTCATTGAGAACTTTAATACGGTGCAAAAAAAATTAAAAAATGTAAACACATTATTTTAAAAAATTAGTTTTTGAGTTGTTATTTTAAGTTTTAGAAAATGGGCAAAAAAGTAAAATTTCCATATTTTATCCTTTAACTTTTGAAAATGGACAAATATTTTAGGACTTGAAAAAATATGTTTGTGGACTAACAAATCCGGACGGAGGGAGTATTTGCGATACTCCAAAAAATTGTTTATATTTTTTAATGTATAATGTTATAGAGTATATTCAATATGTATTTCGTTTGATAGTTATCGGTGAATTTTATAAAACAAAATTTTTAAAATTGTAAAAATAAATTGAAAGATATAGGCAATTGAAAAATGACACGCATGCATGTAAATGGACAAAAAATTCTGGACGGAGGGATTATAAAGTACCCTGAAAAGGAAAAAAACTTGGGCGCAGAGCGATATATGAACATGTGGTGCCGAGCGCACATCTCGGAGGTCCAAAACTATTTTGGACGGTCTAAATTTCTCTTAACCTCCCCTTCTCTCTCCCCCCTATTTTATCTCCTCAGTAATTTTAGAGGGTCAAGATGCACGTGTTACCGCCACGTGGTATGACAAGAAATATTCTGACTTAGAGACATTTTATTTAATGCGGGGTGTGGGCATGGGATTGGCACGTGGGTAGATGTGTTCCAAGTGGGTTTATCGTTCTGTGGGAATTGGGGTGGGACTTAACGGGTGAGGGGCCACCCTTTCGTTCAAGGAAAGGGTGAAGAGTCGGATTAGACTCTGGGAATATGCGATTAGCAAATGCTGTTCATAATTGTTTTTAGGATTAATTAATTACTCATCGGATCATCGTACTTCTTGTTGCACGCACATTTATTTATATGAATGCGAGACTTCTATGCACAATCACCTTCAATGAGTCTAGGTACATACCTATGCATCACCCGCTCACATCCTCACTTTCACTCTCTCCCCTCTCTCTCTCTCTCTCTCTTTCTTTCTAATTTTATCGGATGTCCCTGAAGAGTCTCTCTCTCTCTCTCTCTCCCCCCACTTTCCTCTCTATTTCTTTCAATTTTAGAAATTAAAATGTTTATAACTTTTATTTTTTATATCCGATTTTGGGAAAAAAAATTATATTAAAAATTTACTCGATGACATCTATCAAACAAGCCTAGTATTAAACACTCTCTCCGCCACAAAATGGATGTCCAAAATCACTATTCATGCCTCTCAAAAAATCATCTATATTTGTATTTTATGATACTTTTTAAAAATTTTGTTTAATAAAACAAAGCAAAATCTATCAAATAAGATTCATATTGCGTATATAATTCACCATAACTTAAAAAATATAGACGATTTTTCGAGAGACATGAATAGTGATTTTAGACATTCATTTTGGAACGGAGAGAGTATGCGATTATGTGTAGAAAAATAATGATAGGGTCTTCTTTCCGCTAACAAGCCCAGCCCCACTGCAATCACCTTTTTAGCCCAATATTGAGAAAGTTGTATTTACTCTCAGGGCATGGAATTCGATACTCAGTGGCAGAGTTGGAATTTGCACTTGAGACAGGAAGCCGGTTAAATAATTTTCATAAAATAAGAAATGCAATCTTGGAAAATAGTTTATTATATTTTTCAAAGGCAAGTAATATCACAATTCAAATTGAATCAGACTGAGTTTCCACTACGATATTTTTGGTATCATTTAAATTCTTGGTCTATAAGTTGTTAGATTAACAAGTTATTCTTCCTTGGTATTTTTAGTGTACAAGTTGTCAAATTAACATGTCATTCTCTTCACATACATCAATTAATTTGACAACTTTTAAATCTAAGAACACAAAAAATACCACAACGAAAACTCAACTGCATGTACGCTGATAGAACTTTAATACCTCCATCATTACTCATGAATGATCGAAGTGGTAATTTGTATGTTACATGAATGATAGGGATGACAATGGATCAGTTTGGTCCGGGTTTTGCGATTACCATACCTAAACCCAAAGCATTTATCTATACCCAAATCCAAACCGATATCCGACAAGTATGAATTTTAGTGCACTATAACCAAACCATATGGATTTGGATTTTATCCAAACCGCACCAAACCCGCATTAATATTCGTTCCATTAATTAACATACGAAGGAAAAAGATTATATATTAAAATAAAAAAGTAACATACCGTATGATTTTACCATTAAACATCTAAATTCCAACATAATCAAAGGAAATAACTAAATAGTAAACTTTTCTTAAGAGGTTCCTATAGAAACTTTTGAGATTTTTAAGGGATTTGAGAGGAATAAGGAGGGAGATGAAATTAAAAGTTACTGAAAGTTATGAATTGAAAAATAAAAATTACATGTATATAAAAATATAATATGTTTATATATATCCTATAAGTAATATTATATGGATCGGTTTGGGTTTGAGTTTGGGTTTGGCCGAATACTTGCTAAGACCAAGCCCAAATCCAAACCTGCTGGGTATTATGTTTTGAAAACCAAACCCTCCCCATGGGTAGGAAAAAATATAAAAAACCGCTTCGATAGGGTCAGTTTGGTTCGAGTATCCATTGATTTTGTATGAAATTGCCATCCCTAATGAATGATCGGGGCGGGGCTTGGGTAACCGAAAAATATTTCGTGTTCTAGGAGTAATTCTCATTCCTTGCACATGAATGTATAATTAAGCTTCACTTTTAAATGCGTGAACCTCACACACTTTTGTGAGAGGAAGAAACATTGCTGAGTACAGAATAATCTCCTCTTGGGTAACGGATAAGCACACAATAATCCCGGATAAGGAGCCTACCCCTTCGTGCGAGGAAAGGGTTAAGAGTCGAATTAGACTTTGTGAATTTTCTACTGACAAATGCTAAAGTCTTGGTCGATATTATTTTCCAAGTCATGGAGTACTTTTTTTTTTTGATCACTTCATGGAGTACTTCATATTGTACTTTTGTAGAGTGTACTCCATATTAGTTGTGTATGGGTTAACGGTCTGTGTTGTGCGGTTCATTTGAGGCCCACCACGGGTCCTATTTTTTTGATCTGAATAGTTTAATTTGTTTGTCTCATTGAGTATGTGGTTCACGTAAAAATTTATGTTGATCGGACATTAGTGACCATTTAGCTTAGTGTTTTCTAGAAAAAAAACACCTACAATAGTTTCTTGGAGTGTACCGTTTTCAAGAAAATACAGTCCGAAAACATAGTACATCGGTCACCATTTAGCTTATTGTTTAGTAGAAAAAAATCACCTACAATAGTTTCTTGGAGTGTTCTATTTTCAAGAAAATACAGTCCGAAAACATAGTTAAAGATCTCCGATCAACATGAATTTTTACGTGAACCACATACTGGACGAGACGAACAAATTGAATGATTCAGATAAAAAAATGGGACCTGAGGTGGGCCCCAAACGAGCCGCACATCACAGACTTTGAACCCGTTGTGTATACTATATATGTTTAAGGATGCTAATGTACAATTTTAAAACACTTCTTTAAAGTATTCGGAATCGTTGGATGCACATAGACCACATATATTCACCGTTGGCGTTCTGGACAAAGTTGTTCAATGCAAGATGGTATGCAGTCCTATTGTTTGGCGGACAAACTTGTACCACTGTTTTATGGATTTTATTTTATTTTTTGAGTAGGGAAAAGGAAATGGAAAACACGGGAGAAATGAAAATTAAGCTTTGCTTTTTAGTATGAAAATGAAGAGTTCTTTTTTTTCCTACTCCTTTCTTTGATCGGTTAGGAGAAAAACAAAGGGAATTGATAATCGCACTCCAAAAATTGATGGAGGGGCTTCAAGCTATAGTGGTTTTCCAAAACTACCCTTTTGCAAGTTCTATAATTTACTTCAGGCACTCCAAAAAAAATTTACTCTTCTCCTTTTCCTCCTCTGTTAACAAGGAGTTTTTCAATGCCGAGCGGGCACCATCCTACGTGGTGCCCGAGCGCACATCTCGGCAGTCCAAAACACTTTTTGGACGGCCTGGATTAAGAGAGAGAGAGAGAGAGAGAGAGAGAGATATCTGGGTCGTATTTTACATTGGTGGTTTGTTGAGAAACTTTGCAATATCTTTCAGATAAAAAAATAAAGTACTTTCGCGCAAAAAAAATTATTTTCTTTTTCACCAAATTAAACTACTAATAGAGATCTTTAATTCGGTGCGAAAAAAATTGAAAAAATGTACACGAAAGTATTTTACATTGTTGGCTTGCTGAGTTGGCTTTGCAATATCTTTCGGATAAAAAAATAAAGTAATTGCGCGAATAATTTTTTATTTTTTTTCATTGCTAAAAAAATTGAAATTTTTTGTACGAAATAATTTAAACCCAACAAGCCAGCAATGTAAAATAATTTCGTATAAATTTTTTTAAATTTTTTCGAATCGAATTAAAAATCTCTTTGGTAGTTTATTTTGGTGCAAAAGAAAATAAAAAATTATGTGCGAATTTACTTTTTTTTTTATCCGAAGGTGGTACAAAGCCAACTCAATAAACCAACAATGTAAAATACTTTCGAATATAATTTTTAAAATTTTTGCGCATCAAAAGAAAGATCTCTACTAGAATTTTAATTTTGCAAAACCAAAAAAAAAAAAAAAAAGTAACAATTGCCTTGAGTTAACAATGCCATTAACAGAGCTGGTGGGTTTAATGGAGGGGAAATATGGGCGACATGGCAGCACTAAGGGCATGAGACAGAGGTGTCAGACAGGCAACTTCAGACAGAGGATCCGCTGCCAACGGAGACAGGTTTTGGTTCATATTTCCGTTAGGAGTGCCTCAAGTAAATGAGAAGATAATTTTGGGGTGGAGTGCCTCCAATAACTTTTATATTTTGAAAAGGGTAGTTTTGTAACTTCATTAAATTTTGGAGTGCTTGCATAAAAAAAAGGGAGCCCCAAAATCAGCTCCCAAAACAAAATAGGCGTGATAAATATATATAGTCAAGAATTCATTTTCAGGGAGCGATTCATAAAAGTAAAACCAATTAGTGAGTCTGTCTTGTTTTATTTTTTTTTTCTTCAAATAAATTCGACATCCAAATATAGGCTACGTGGTTGTCTGGTTGATGACTGTTTAACATATTTTTATCATAAAGTTCAAAAAAAAAAAAAAAAAAAAATCTATTTTCCAAATTCACAAGATATAGATACTTGGAAAACACGTAGAAAAATGTAATAAAACTACTACAACCACACGCAAAATTCACACATAAAGAAATATCTATGTCACGTAGATATTTTTTAAAAATAAGTGGGATATTTTGTCTTGAATTGTCACTAAGATTGGGCTTGATCTGGCTTATTTTATGGTCTCATGAAGTTGTAGGCTTTAAATTGGACAAAGTCTTGGGCCTGGGAATCTCCAACCAAAGCTTCGTACGACTGAACGAAATTGGGCCTCGCCTACCAGTCTGTTACATGGATTCGAAGCTGTTATTTCTTTGGGAATATTACGACGCTAAACGTTTATTTGGTGGGACTAACAATATAAATTATATAATTAGCTTATCAGTTAATTTTTTTTAATAATTCAGCCTCTGACATTGTATATCTCACGCTTTGTGGTATTCGAGGGATACTTAATTTGGACCATTGCTAAAATTTTAATCAAACACCGAATTTGTGTTTTTCATAGATATATGATTCAATTTGGCATGATAATTTCCTTAATTTAAAAGGTCATAAGTTTTGTCGCAAGTATCTTATCTTTCGACAAACACTAGGTTTTGGAACGTAGTAATTGCGATCTATCAAACAAGGTACATTACGGATATAAAATCACGTAAAACACACAAGTGTGAAATTTTCTAAGATATGACAAATTCATAGTTTTTTGGTTAAAGTCAATTTTTTTTTTTTTTTTTCAAATGATCCTTGCGAAATTCAAGTGAAGACTTACTAAAATGTTGAATTATTGATAATTCTGGCTTCTTCTAGACCCATTCAATTCAACCATAAAGAGGCGGTAGAAGTGGCTGATGCAATTCAGAAGAAGAGGCATTCTAGGCCCCCCCGTGTAGTGAGTAAGTTCACCACCCTCCTGTAGCGAGCAATTACGGCCGTCCGTTAGGTAATCAATGACTCGGATTATCTTATATAAAAAATAAGTGTCTTACATATAGGATAATTGCATTTAATTGGAACCGATAATCACCGAACGAACGGCCATGATTACTCACTACTGGGGTGTAATAAGCTTACTCACTATAGGCCTCCTGAATCCGGAGCGAGGGGGTAGTCGGGATTGCCGCCCCCACTACAATGAAAAAATCCTATTAAATATATATATATATATATAGGGAAATCTTCTAGTCCAAACCCTCCCGAGAATAAGAAAAAATGATTTTTTTTGTTTTGCAAATTATTTTTGGAAAATCCGAACCGTCCAATGTGTTCAGAAGGTGTTTTCAAGGGTCCACGCGGGAAATCTTCAAAAAAAAAATACTGGGAAGGGCTTGATCCAAGCAGTTTTTCTCAAAAACTGTATTTATACAGTTTTGTGAAAATTGCTTGGATCAAGCCCTTCCTGGTATTTTTTTTTTGAAGATCCTTGAAAACACCTTCTGAACACATTGGACGGATCGGATCGTCAAAAAAATGCTCGGATCACGGAGGTCCGGAAGTCCGGAGTCCGGACTAGAAGTGGAACATATATATATATATATAGGTAAAATTTCTAGTCCACACTCCCGGATTTAAGGAAAAAATGGGGTTTTTTTGTGTTGCAAATTTTTTTTGGAAAATCCGATCCGTCCAATGTGTTCAGAAGGTGTTTTCAAGGGTCCACGCGGAAAATCTTCAAAAAAAAATACCGGGAAGGGCTTGATCCATGCAGTTTTCACAAAAACTGTATTTATATATTTTTTGCGAAAACTGCTTGGATCAAGCCCTTCCCGGTATTTTTTTTTGAAGATTTTCCGCGTGGACCCTTGAAAACACCTTCTAAACACATTGGACGGATCGGATCGTCAAAAAAAAAATTGGATCAAAAGGTGCGGAAATTAAAAGTCCGGATTAGAAGTGGACTCATATATATATATATATAGGGAAAGCTTCACATCCGGGATCCGGGACTCCATGATCCGAGCATTTTTTTGACGATCCGAGCCGTCCAATGTGTTCAGAAGGTGTTTTCAAGGGTCCACGCGAGAAATCTTCAAAAAAAAATACCGGGAAGGACTTGATCCAAGCAGTTTTTCACAAAAACTGTATTTTTACAGTTTTGAGAAAATTGCTTGGATCAAGCCCTTCCCGGTATTTTTTTTGAAGATTTTCCGCATGGATCCTTGAAAACACCTTCTGAACACATTGGACGGATCAGATCGTCAAAAAAATGCTCGGATCACGGAGGTCCGGAAGTCCGGAAGTCCGGAGTCCGGACTAGAAGTGGAACCATATATATATATGAAAAACTTCTAGTCCACACCTCCCGAAAATAAGAAAAAATTGATTTTTTTTGTGTTGCAAATTATTTTTGGAAAATCCGAGCCGTCCAATGTGTTCAGAAGGTGTTTTCAAGGGTCCACGCGGGAAATCTTCAAAAAAAAATATTGGGAAGGCTTGATCCAAGCAGCTTTCGAAAAAACTGTAAATATAAAAGTTTTGCAAAAACTGCTTGGATCAAGCCTTTCCCGGTATTTTTTTTTTGAAGATTTCCCGCGTGGATTCTTGAAAACACCTTCTGAACACATTGGACGGCTCGGATCGTCAAAAAAATATTTGGATCATGGAGGTCCGGAAACGGGAATCCCGTTTTAGAAGGCCTCCACATATATATATATGAGTAAGCTTCCTATCCAAACCTTAAGTTACGGACCTACCGTCCGGACTTCACTTTCCGGACCAAATTTCGACGATCCGAACCGTTAGATGTGTTTAAAACGTGTTTTTAAGGTCCATCGCGAAGATTTTGCAAAAAAAAATACCCGGAAGGGCTTGATCGGTCCAGTTTTTCATAAAAACGCTATATTAGCGTTTTATGAAAAACTGCCCTGATCAAGCCCTTCCGGGTATTTTTTTTGCCAAATCTTCGCGTTGGACATTAAAATCACGTTTTAAACACATCTAACGGTTCGGATTTTCAAAAAAAAATTTGGAAGGTGGAGGTCCGGACGAAATAAAATCCGGGAGTTTGGATTGGAAGTTTATTGTATATATATATATAGAGTAAGCTTCCTATCCAAACCCCTTTTTACGGACCTAACGTCCGGACCTCCACCTTCCCAATATTTTTTTCAAAATCCGAACCGTTAGATGTGTTTAAAACGTGATTTTAAGGTCCAACGCGAAGATTTGGCAAAAAAAAATACCCGGAAGGGCTTGATCGGGGCAGTTTTTCACAAAAACGCTATAAAAACAGTTTATGAAAAACTGCCCCGATGAAGCCCTTCCGGGTATTTTTTTTTGCCAAATCTTCGCGTTGGACCTTAAAATCACGTTTTAAACACATCTAACGGTTCGGATTTTCAAAAACAAATTTGGAAGGTGGAGGTCCGGACGAAATAAAATCCGGGAGTTTGGATTGGAAGTTTTGTGTATATATATATATATATATATATATATATATATATATATATATATATACCTCGTCCCTACTCCAGAGATATAGTCCGTCTCCTTTACGCAAAAATCCTGACTCCGTCCCTGAGGTCAATTTCCCCCAACTAGAAGCACTTAATTAATGATCGTTTTTCAAGGCTGAGCCTTATGACATTTTAAGTATTTTGGTAGTTCTTAAAACCACATCATGAATTCACGAACCTGTATGGCTTAATTTTGATGAGTGTTAAAGCCGTAAAAGTAGTTACTCTTTTAAGCTTCTCTTGCATTTCATTTAGGGAAAATAATGAACGTTACTCACATATGTTTTCATTTAGTATTAATGAAATATCTATTTAGTTTTGGGTCTGTATCGCGTAGGAGTATTCACAAAGAAGAAGGGATGACAATTATTCTCATACCATGCATACTCGATCCGATCCAGTTATTGGATGTGCATTTTACTCAATTTTTATTTAATAAAAGTGGGTAATACTATAATTCCCAATCAGGTATGGGCGAGATATTATTTTGTTATCCCCATTTCTGAATACTCGTACCAATTCCAAATTCTATAGTTATTTACATTCCCACCCACAATTATAGTTTGCTCAACCTAATTAGTGACGATTATTCGTTGATTTTGTTGTAGTTTGTTTGTTTTGTAATTTTGCTATGTAGATTGGTTCATCATGTTTTTGTGGTGTACGTGCCCTCTTTTGATTTTGTTAATGTGTTAGTACTTATATGTTACATCTTTATACTCTTAACTTTATTTTAGTGTATTCTCCTATAACGTAGATGTGTGATTATATATTGCGTATACCTATTTTACATGTTACCCAAATGGGTATGGATAATGAACTTGGTGCCTTTTACATACGTATTTCAATGGGTTCGACTTTTGGAGATAAACATCGGGTTTGGTAAATCGGTAAAGAAAATAGAACTCTGATCCAAACCCGATGCACTACCATTCCTATAAAAGGAAGAGAAATAAAATATTTATCTATATATTGTTTCACCCATTCAGATTCGAAGTTATAACATATTATGATATTAACAAGGGTTAATGACCTGGACACCCCCTGTACGTATACGTTTTCCCCCAAATACCCCCGCACGCAAAAAATCTACGACGACACCCCCTCTATCTTCCAAACTTTACCTAAACACCCCTTACGTCACCCTTTCGTCTAAAATCGTCTAGAACCATCAGTTTTTTTAATGATCCAAACCGTTCAATTTGTTTAAAACATGGTTTTAAGTGAACTTGGAGAGAAATCGGCTCAAAATATGATCGGGAAGTGCTTGATCCAAACAATTTTTCATGAAAAATTGTTTGGATCAAGCACTTCCCGATCATATTTTGAGCCGATTTCTCGCGAGTACCCTTAAAACCATGTTTTAAACAACTTGAATGGGTTGGATCATCAAAACATGACCCAGAACTTTGAGATTCGAGACGATTTTAGACGAAAGGGTGATGGGAAGGGGTGTCTAGGTAAAGTTTGGAAGATAGAGGGGGTGTCGTCGTAGATTTTTTGGGTGCAAGGGGTGTTTGGGGGAAAACGTATACGTACAGGGGGTGTCCAGGCCATTAACCCTATTAACAATTAATAGGAGTCATTAGCACAAAGGTACTTTTCTTGCTTTGAATGAAGTTTTTACGCTTTCAAAAAAAAAAATAGGAGTCATATGCCCCAACTATAGCAAGCCAGTCCAATTTTTACTGCTTTTGATTATAACTATCCATTTCACAAGTGAAATATGTATGCGTTTATTTGATTTCACTATCATTTTGGGAGTAGATGTTTCTTTGTTTTGTTGATTGTCTAGCTTTTTATTCTGAACGTCTCCTTATAAGTACAATTTATTGTACCCTTTCCTCATTATTAATAAATTTTTTACTCTTCCAACAAAAAAACAAGTGAAATATGTGCATGTGGGACCTTATATTGACTCTCACGTATACTGTGAAGATTGAAATAAGAGAGGGATTATTTAGTGCGTGCTTTGAGGGCCTTCTCTATCACACATTAGTGCAAGCACCATATTTTTAGAGTGGAGCCCTCACTATTATGTGGTGTAAAAGGCCTTTGAAGCACCACGTGACAGCATTCTGAAAGCAAATAATTACTAATAATTTTCCGACATAAGAGAAGTGAAGAGGTTGTGGGTGAAGTATAATAATGCATCCCCCTCTGAGGAATAGAGTTGATTAGAGCTTAAACATTGTTAAGTTGTGCAGACAAAAACCTATTGACCCGGAGAGGTCGAAAAAATTAATGCAATAATGATTTGATTTGGGACAAAGGCATCATATATTTTACTCCTGTCCTTTGATTCAATGGGTTGCATGGCGTGGTGAAAAGTTCGGAACAACTGCTCCATTTTTTTTAATCTAAAGTCCAGAACCTCGTAAGTTCTATTAATTCTTACCAGTGGCGACTCTAGAAGTTTTGAATAGGGTATTCAAGATTTATCTTAACTCTTAATTTATATATACCCACAAATTTTCATATAGTAGTGTAAATAATGTGACCAGATGATACGCAAATACACAAGATGTCAAAGTTTTTCTTGGCGAATTCTATGTTTTTGGGACACGTAAAATTAAACCAGGGCACAAATATACTAGTTTTATTGTAAAAATTTGTATGGAGATTGGGTTCACACACACACACACACACACACACACACACACATATATATTTTGGGTATAGAGAGATGTTTGTTGTTCAGAGAGAAGTCAAATGACAGATATCAATACAATAGATACTTTTTTCTCTCAATTTTTCTAATTTTTATTGTTAAGAGTGTTTACTTTGTGTTTGAGTTAATGTATTAAGGCTTTCATTGTGAATTACTAGGATTGAGGAGTATTCGTATTACAAGATTAAATGTTCAAACAAAACCTGATATAATTTACATGTAATATAAAATATAAAAGGCTTTAGAGTGTTCAATTAACCATTTACGGGAAAACTTTAGACTTTAGTTGGATGTTTACAAAAAATAGATTTGTGGATTGATTTGTTGAGCTTGGGTGTTCAAATATTTTTGAGTAGGGTGTTCAAATATTTGTGTGTTGGGTGTTCAAAAATGGCTAACTAAAAAAAAATTACATGTATTTCAAAACAAATTTTTTTTAGGGTGTTCAGGTGACCACCCTTTTCCAAGGGTGGAGCCGCCTATGATTCTTATAGTCCCGTTTTAAATAGACCTCTGCTAGTAGAGAGTTCGAATAATTTCTCATAATAAATTAAAGTGCACGTAAATTGACCCAGACACCATTACTGATGTAAAAAAGATTGTATGTTTTATGGCCCTTAAAAACGATAAAAGGAAAAAAACTTGATTAATTAGTATTATCTTATGGAGTAATGTTCATCATGTGAATGAAAATATCTCAACATTGTTTTAAATCAAAATGCATTATTTGTTCATTAAATATGACTTCTTTTTTTTTTGTGTGTATGTGTGTATGTGTGTCTATTAACCCTGACTTTCATCCTCCAAATTAGTCCCCACATCATGACATTTAAAATTCTTCTACTATAAAATAAAAAAATAAAATAATGGGGGGGACTATAAATTGTCCGCTCCTTGGCTGATCTCCAACTCCAACGACCCTATCTATTGTTACTTAATAAAGTCTTGGACTTGACTTAACCTGGCCTCTTTGCTTAGCTTGTTTCATCTGGAAATTCATGATTAAACTTCATTTTCTTCTTCTTTTTAGTTTTTCTTTTTTCTTTTTGGTATAGTCCTCTCCGTTCTGCAACACCTAACTTAAGGTTCACAAAGACGCACGAAGACAAATTGTTCCACAATGGAAGCACACATTTTGAATAAAAAACAAGAGAAAAACCAAATATAAAAGAAGCAAACTAATTTTTCCGGCGTTCAATCTCTTATATAAAAGTTCTGTTTTGCATAAAAAAACAAGAGAAAAAGAAAGAAAGGAGCCACCACAATTCTGTTCCTTTAATTATGAATAACCGAATATTTTTTAACCTAAAATTGGAGTTTGAGGAAGAGAACAGAAAACAATTGATGGCTGAAAGTCAAGTCCAAATTGCAATATAAACCTCAGCTATGAAGAAATGCTGAGTAAAATCACCCAATTTTTTTTAATTAAGTAAAGTGAGACTCACCTTGACCAAAACTTCTTTAAAATTCAATGCTAAAACTATCCAATGAAGTTCAATTTTGTGGGCTTGTTCGAGGCTTACAACGTACCATGAATATCAATCATGAAAATAAGATGTTTGTTTGAACTTTGGAAATTGAATCCCAAATATTAAAAGCCCCTTCGTGTTGATAGAACATATAATCACAATACTCAGGGTTCATTTTTCAAATATAACTTAAGCTAAGTTTTCATTAAATTTTTTTTGATATTCTCAGAGTCACATTCTAACTTAGGAATATACCAAAACGAACAATTTGCGTAAAAAAATTGTACATTCATCTGCCAACTTTATCCCAAGGGTTAAAAGTAAATTCCAGAGAATCTTTCTACTCCATTTTGGACCAAGTAAAGACACGGATAGGTTTCGAGCCCAACAATGAGTACACCCTTTTGGTGTACACCAAATGTACACCATTGACCATTTTCAAGGTCTACACTAACAATCGGAGTCGTTTAATATGTTTAGAATATTATGTTGCATGACCCTGTCAAAAAATCATCTCATTTGAATATTGGTAAATATTCGATCGATACATGTAGTTTTTATACTGGCAAATTCAGGGACAAAAATCGATCATTCCCTTATCGATATAACCGAATAAGTTGATTTTTTACATGTACTCTTAAAACCGTGTCCTAAACAAATTAAACGGCTCTGATCAATTGCGCGAGATTTCAAAATGAGCATCACACATGGTGGTGTGCATTTTGATATACAACAAATGTTGTACCCATGGTTTTTTTTGATTGAATTTCACCCCTGTTTTGGAAAAATTTCACTCATGTGGGTGAAAAGAACCCTGCTATGGGTACCCCAAATACACACCCCGGATAGGATGGCGCTGACTGGGTAAAAACGTGGGGCCCACCCAATTTTTTGCCCTTTTGAAATTTGAACCATAGATCCCCAATGAAATTTGAACCGTAGATCCCCAAACTAATTTAGTACCACCCAGATGTTCAAACCCCCCCACCCCCACCCCCACCCCCCCCCCCCCCCCCCAAAAAAAAAAAAAAACTCCATTAAAGCCCTTCTGGTCTTCCTCTTCCCGTCGACCATGGACGCCACTGTTGTCTCCGGCCACCAGTGACGCCGCCTCATCTCTCTAGCCACTATGTCTGTTAAATTATCCCACATTGCTCATCTAAGCCACCCAAGTCTGGTTAATAAATTCTTGAGGTACTCCACCTATTGCCAATTGGTTTTAGGTTGGAAACTTCCAAGAAATTTAACATGGTATGGATAATTTAACACTCCCCCTCACGTGCAGCCTGGATGCACGTGGAGGTACGAATTGAGAAGAATAGGAGATTTTTTACTCGGGCAAAGGAGAATAATTTAACACTCCCCCTCACATGCAGCTCGGATGCACGTGGAGGTACGAATTAAGGCCACCCAAGACCTAGCTCTGATACCATGTAAAATTTAGGAGAAAGAAATATGGAAAGAATAATACTTTCTTATGTATTGATTTGCAAAGATACATGCCCAATATATACAGAAAAGGGAAGCTATATTAGGTAAGAAGCTAAACTAGGAAAGAATAAATTTACAATATTCTTATACTACAATCACGGATCTTCAATCAATCAGTCAACCGATTCTTTCTCAATCACAGATCTTCAATCAATCAGTCAACCGATTCTTTCCTTTAACAATGTATCTCTCGTTTCAGCTCCCTCTGTCGCAATCACCATCGTAGCCACCCCAACCTCCAAAGCCTGCAATTGGGATTGAAATCCCTTCTCTCTCTCTCTCTCTCTCTCTCTCCAAAATCGAATTTGAATCCTTCTCTCTACAAGATCGATGGAAGAAATAATCATGCATGTTTTTTTGTTTCTTCCTAACAAGTCTTTGATATAATAAAAATCAATTTCCCTAATTTTTCAAAACCCCCAAATCTCAAAATTAGGGTGACTTGAAAATTAGGGCTTTTTTGAACTTGCACATTAGAGTTTAATCTTAGTGAATTTAGTTACTGAATTTAGCGAATGATTTGAGAGCATTTAGACAAGGTAGTTGAGGATATTGTTCAACAAATTTTGTAGTCCAGGGGGTCTGCGAGAGAGATGTGCTGATGCATTTGTAGAGTATGTCAATGGTGTTTTGAGGGCGGCGTCACTGGTGGCCGGAAATGGGGCGACGTCACTGGTGGCGGAGATGGGGGTGGCATCCATTGTCGGCGGCGAGAGAACAGCGTTTGGTGATGATCGTGAATGGCGTTTGAAGCCTTCAAATCGATTTGGGGGCTTTTTAGATTAGGCTCTGTTTGGAACTTAGGGATGGAAAGGAAAGAGGATGGAAAATTTTAAAAATTTTCTTTCCCTTGTTTGGTTCCTAAAGAAATAGAAGGGAAGGTTTAAAAAACAAGTATAATTTTCCCTCCAATTTCTTCCTAATTTTCCCTCAAACTTTCCTTCTTATTATTTTCTCTCCCATTTTCTTTCCATCCTCAAGTTCCAAACAGGCCCTTAATATCTGGGTTTAAAGGTTTGGGGATTTACCAACATTTTTTGGGAATTTTTTTGAAATGGCTGGAAGGAATAGGTGCCCATATTTTAGACCCACTCAGCTGCCAGCTCATTAGATGTGTAATTGGGGTACCTCTAGCATGTTCGGGGTGAAGAGTTACGTATTTCCTCTGCAACTCTTCCTCCCTTTCTCGCTGTCAGTAGATAGAGCAAAAACAAGGAATAGACTTTCCTTCCTGGTAATTTCAGTTTTCAAGAGAGAGAAGAGAGAGGAGAGAGGAGAGAGAGAGAGAGAATGGGATACTAGTCATACTACTGGATTTATTTTGTTGCTTTGACGTTTAAGTCCCGGCATTATTTCCCTTCCCCGTCCGCTCTTTACGGAGAGAGTGAAAGAGAAAGAGAAAGCCAAAAGAAATTACTCCTACTCTCTACTGCCAGACAGCTGACATAAAAAAAGATGTCAAACAAACACACAGTTTCCTCTCTCATGGCTATTTAACTTCTTCCCTACCCAACCCAAAACCTTCCCCCCTCCTCTCTCTCTCTCTCTCGATTCTGCCTTTTTTCTGCACCAACACAATCTCCTCTCACCAACCTCTTCTATCCCATCATAGCCAAACCCCACTTCTCAAATTTCTTCCCCCCCCTCCACTCTTTGTTACACCTGTTCTATTTCTTTCCCTTTTCTTTCTCCTTCACCAACAAACCTCAAATTTCCCCCCATTTCTCATCTGGGTCTGCTTCTTTTTTTTCTCAATTCAACTCAAATTCCCACCAATTTTCAATCTTTGATGGAAAACCGGTACTTTCTCGGTTCTGGTATTCCACCGCCATTGTACTCTGAACCCTCGCCAATGCCAACTTGGCAATCCCTTTCCAATTTGAACTCACCTCCTAGGCTACATTTTCCAATTATGGATCACTTTGTAAAAGAAAACATGCCCAATTTGGGGATTCCAATGGCTATGAACCCCAATTTGCCGACAATTTCCGATGATCCTGGGTTCACTGAGAGAGCGGCGAAGTTTTCCTGCTTCGGTAGCCGCAGTTTCAATGAAAGGACGAGCCAATTGAGTTTGAATAGTGCACAATTGGGATATAGATCTTGTGCATTGATGGAAGAAAGGGAAAAGACATCTAGGGTTTCGATTAGTCCTGGATCTTCAGTGGGTGCTCGAGAAAATTGGAATTCGACACAAACTCATATGGGAATGAAATCAACGAGTGACTTTGACATGAACTTGACTCAAATACCGATGTCTGATCGAGCTGAATTCCCCAGTTCGAACGAGGGTTCCTCTGTTTCTGGGCAATTCCCAAGTGGAGAAACCGGTTTGAAAAATCCGAGCGATTTTAGTTCCAAGAAAAGAAAAGCAGTTTCCAGAGGAAAATCTAAGGTAGTACAAACATCACTGTGAAAATTCAAGATTTAAGCTGAAGTTTGCTGCTTTGTTTTGATTCAGCTGAGATTTTTTTTGAAATATCTGTTTTCAGGTAGTAGAGGCAGAGGATGATCTGGATACAAAGCGATGCAAATCTACTGAACGTAACCGGATTGAAAATGATGATGTCAAATCAGAGAAGAAAACTGATGAAGGTCAGACACAAGAAAAGGGTAGCCCAAAGCCTTCTGAACCCCCAAAGGATTACATTCATGTTAGAGCAAGAAGGGGTCAAGCTACTGACAGCCATAGTCTAGCTGAAAGAGTATAGATTATTGCCCCAAATCTATCACATGTTCCTTCCATTCGAATTTTCACCCCAGCTAGCACATTATAACTCTTTGCTATTTTCTGTATTTGGGCAGGTTCGGAGAGAGAAGATCGGTGAGCGAATGAAGCTTCTACAAGATCTTGTACCGGGTTGCAATAAGGTGTGTGTGGCAAAATGCATTGTTAAGAAACATAAGCCTTTATAGTAAATCTCGGGTTTTCGATGTCTAACTTTGTTGGCCTTTGGAATTGTTGTTTAGGTGACTGGGAAAGCACTTATGCTTGATGAGATAATAAACTACGTGCAGTCATTACAGCGTCAAGTCGAGGTAAATTAGGAACTCAATTTTTGTGCACAATGGTTTTTGCTGTCATTGCAGAGTTTAGATTCGTGGCTTGACGGGTAGTGTTAATTTTGGTTTATACAGTTTCTATCGATGAAATTAGCTTCGGTGAATCCAAACATGGATAGTATCTTCTCAAAGGATGTAAGAACATGATTTTTGGTGTAGTTTCTTTGTTTTATATTTTGTGCTGTGGTTTTTCTGAATTGGGTTTATTGTGAATTCTAGGTATCTCAGCCTAATGGCTCCTTTCCAACTCCAGGAGCAGTGACCCAAAGTTCAGTGCACCCTTTAGAAATCACATATAGCCAAAACATTGGCTCTCTACTAGCTGATGAATTTGGCCAAGGCCTTCCACAGGTACTTGGTTTCTACAATTCTCCAATTCCTAATGGACAGGTGATAAGTTTCATTTGTAAAGAAGTAACGATGGAATAATTTCGTTAGCTAATAGTGGTTTTCGACTCAAATTGTCCAGTTTCCGACGTTGTGTGAAGACGATTTGCAAAGCATTGTTCAGATGGGTTTAGGTCGGAGCCCAAACCGCGATATTGGACTTTACTCACAATTTTTTCCTGGTAAGAGTAAAAACTAAGAGGAATTTATACTTTCATGTTAATGCAAATGAAGTAGTTGTGGATTATGATATGGTATATTTTTCCTCAACACAGGCTCAAGTCAGAAATCTCACATGAAAAGTGAACTTTGATCACACCTCATTAATCCTGAAACTAAAGGGTTAGAGGTAGAGAGGGAGAAGGTGATGTACATAGAAAGAGATTTTCATTCTTAACTGGTGCTTTCATGGACTGCTAATCCATCTTTAGGTCAAATTAAGATCACCTTTTCCCTCTTAGCTTTTATCATTTCTCCTTATTATTGCATCCATTTGGTCTTCCTAATCCTTTTTTTTTTTTGTTCCCTTTCTGTATTCTTGTTCAAATTGTTTTTTTGATAACCGGATGTCCGGACCAGCTTGGGCATATTTTGGTGCAAATTGTTGTAGCACAATTACTGTATAACATAGTCATTAAGAAAATGAGAAGTAGAAATTTCCACAGCTTTCATTTTCCACCCTATTCCACTGCATATAGTTGAAACCTCATATGTCAATTTCGACAAGATCTATTGTAATCTTATCTTAAATTTGTTCTCATTAATCCAGTCATGATATACATGTAATTTCTCTTTAATGTTGATCCAAACTCAAATGTTGTAACCAGCTGTGAGAGTGGGCTCCTCAACTCTCTCAAAAGTCTAAATCTTTTTTATGATTTGGACATGGGTTTATCTTGAGGTGTAGTCAACCATAATTTCCGGCTTTTCTTGAGCCCTGTAATTCTCATAAATTACCCAGAAAACAGAAGCTTCTGTTCTCTTTTTACTGTACACTCTTAGAATTGAATCAAGCAAAAGTTTTGTACTATTCAATATTGGCAGAAAATAAAAAAAAGAAACTGAGTATTAAATATGAGCACTACAAAAATCCCAGCTTGGAAATGGTGGGTTTCTGACTTTACCCAATTAATCTATAGCCTTTATGTCTCATCTACCTTTAGTAAAATAATTGTTATTAGGGAAAGGGTAATGTAGTGGAGTTCAGGCATGGAAAGATGCCCTTGAAAATTAATTAATATTTTTATGAGAGGTGGTTAGTAGAAATGCAGTTTCTAGGGTTTAACAAAAGATTTTTCCTTTCTGTGTTGCAGCAGCTTTGTCTCTAGTTTATTGGGGGCTTCCATTATTGGCCCCCTTGTTAGTCTGATTTATTTGTCATCAAGATTCTTTGGAAATATAACTATATTTTGTGTAGAAGAGTTAAAAACCACACAGTGTGTAGTTTGCCAATGGTTTAGGTGAAAGTCTTGTCTCAGAAGGATATGCACAAAGTACCAATCGCATACTGCTAAACATGGTTGAATTTTAGTTTTCAATTGATTCATTGGATCCAAGGTTGGCTTGGTGGTAAGGACTTGAGCCCGTTTGGATGGCGTAAATAGAAGAGGGATGAGGTGGGTTGGGTAAACAATCCCCCTTCTCCTCCATAATCAGGGCAAAGCCTGACTAAATATAAGCGGGGGAGGGGAGATATGTCACCACATTTTACCTCCCTAACCCACATGCAAATTTCTGCGGATTAAAAAATAAAGTACTTCTGCGCATGGTTTTTTTATTTTATTTTGCACCAAATTAAACTACTAATAGATATCTTTAATTCAATACAAAAAAATTTAAAATTTTTATACTTTATAATTTTACATTGTTGGCTTATTGAGTTGCTTTGCAATATCCTTTAGATCAACAAATAAAGTACTTCCGCGTATAATTTTTTTATTTTTTTGCACTAAAGTAAACTACTAATAGATATCTTTAATTCGTTACAAAGAAATTGAAAATTTTTATACTTTAGTATTTAACATTGTTTGCTTGTTGAGTTGCTTTGCAATATCTTTCGGATAAAAAAAGTACTTTTGCCCATAAATTTTTTTTATTTGTTTTGCATTAAATTACACTAATAATAGAGACCTTTAATTTGATAAAAAAATTTAAAAAATTTTATACTTTAGAATTTTACATTGTTCGCTTGTTTGTTTATGGAGTTAATTTTAATATTTAATATTCTTAATTTATACTATAAAAGAATATTGAAATGAAATTACTCCATTATTACATAATTTTTGACAAATATAACAAAACAATTAATTTTGGTATTTATATAATTATATAAATACATAATATAATATATGCATTACCAAGTGTGAGAAAGTCTTTTGACATAATTTTACATCATCCACTCTCCTTATTCCATTTTTTTTTTATTCCTAAGCCAAACCATGGAGTATTTAACTCCCCTTCTTAAACTATCACATAAATAATTAAATATGGGTCCACCCTTCTTATTTTATCCCTCATTACTATTGTATCCCCTAAAACTTATACGCCATCTAATCGGGCCGAAAGACTTAACAGTTTGCTTCATTCTAAGATTTCACGTTTGAAACTTCTCATGCTACTAACTCTTATAGGGTCAGTTCATACAAGATCTTGTTCCGACTTCATATTACTTTCCGTTAGTGAACGATGGGACTCACTCACTAGAGATCAGTCGAACTGTGCCTAAACGAGCTGGATACCCATAGTTATCAAAGTAAAAATAAAAATTGATTCGTTGGTGTGTCTTGCTCACACACACACACACACACACACACACACAGAGAGAGAGAGAGAGAGAGAGAGAGAGAGAGAGAGAGAGAGAGAGAGAGATCCCTATGGTTACAACTTTCAAGTCCAATTATTGACTGTTCTTTGGAAATAAATTTTTGCCTAGTAAAACTTTTTTGAGTGGCAAGTATGTGCTCTTGGAAAGGAAAAGCAAAGGAACCACCCTATTATGCAAGGTTCTTTAAATACCCAGTGGTGGGGTGAATTAATAATAGCGATTAAGACAGAAAGATTCAGAAAGATTATATTGTTGCACGTTGCATTGCAGATTGAAGGTTTCTGATTTTTTTCCCCTTTCATTTTTCACTTTCTTCCTGAGATTTTCAGAAAGAAAATAGAATGTGCCCATTTTTATTGTGTACCTAGCATTTTTTGTTTTAAAAATGCTGCCAAGAAAGGGATGGTTAGGAAAGTGTAAAAATGATGACCCTTTTTGTAGAGTGTGATTCTGTTCGCTATCCTTAAAAGATGTAAATATTACCCTCCATTTTATTGGTTGAAATGGTGTAGGTCCTACTCCTACAAAACACGTTTTGGTAAGGATGACATTATTTTTTGCAAGATCCGCACTACCTCAACCAATCGGAGAGAGGGTAATAAAAGGGTGAACAAAAAGAAAGTGAACAAAGAAATTCCTTTTTGGAGGGCAATTGTTTGGAGGGTATAATGATCATTAGTATTAGGATGGGGTGTACATTATCAAAATCTTTCCCTGTTATTGTACTCTTTCCCTTTATCACCTAAATGGCCTTGTATCCTTTTCTTTGGGTTCGGATCCTAGCTGGTCTAAGTTTTGAACTAGATGGTACAGTTTAAATCTGAACCATACATTGATATAATCAATGATTCGGATTTGTTTAGAAACTCTCTTACGGCTAAGAGTATTTTAACAAATTCAAACAATTAATTGCAGCAAATGAACAGTCTAGCCTTGAACTATCTTGTCCAGTCCAACTTAACGACCGGAGAGGATCCATTTCCTCTTGCTTTCACTTGGAGGTGAGTTTTTACAATAATGATATATACACTCCCCCTCAGCCACTCCCAGCCACACCCTCTCTCACATGGGGTGTGGTCCCCACACCCCATGTGAGAGAGGGTGTGGCTGGGAGTGGCTGGGGAGGGAGTGTATGTATCACTATTGGAGTTTTTACCTTTGTTGAGGGGACAACATTAACTATGAAGGACCATCATTTGCTTCATTCATTCATTATGCATTGCTTGGGACCAAAATGCAGTTGTTCCCTAAGCATTCAGTAAAAAGAGAAGAGGAAGATAGAGGCAAGTTAAGTGCCATGTCAAACCTTGAACAAGGAATTTGTAACGATCCGGATTTTCGGCCTATATTTTTTTTCGGATAAAATTATGTTATTAAAATTCTACTAAAGTTTATCTTTATTTTATTTTATTATTATTAGACTAATATTTTAATTGTTTTAAATCCTCATATTTTTCCCGAAATTATATTATTACACTCACACATATGAGCATATACATATGCTGAGCATATACACCTCCTTCCCTCCTAACTAAATCTAGTCCAATTCCCCTAACTAAACCCTCCTATTATTCCATCAACCCATCATTCAAGCCATCACAAATGTTTAACCATTTTTGGTCTTTCTTTTCCCCAGCCAATTAGATCTTTACACACCCCCAAATTACTTTCCCTTAACCCTTGAATAATAAGCCATACTCACACACTCCATTAACCACTAGATTTTGGCCTAACCAATAAATCTCATTCCCATTTCCATTTTTCAGCAGAGAGAGAAGCCATTCCCCATTTCATTTTCGGGTAGCCCATGTACCCTTCATAAAACTCCATTTTTCTCCAACTTGGAGTGGTTTTTAGGCTTAGGTTTCTTCACAAAAGTTTTAGATCACTTCGAGAGCTAAGTTTTAGACACAAGAATCGTCCAGAACGGTTGAAGTTTGACTGCTCTATGGCTGTCCGAAGTTCAGTGCGAATTTGAGACTTTCTCCGAGAAAATTTTCCGAGACCGAGCTTATTCTTCCGGACCAAACGTAGATTACTCTAGACCTTTTAATTCCTAAGTATACTACATGTATCATAGACTTGATTTATGTGTTTGATGTTTGATTGATGCTTGGAACTTACTTATAACTTCCTAAGTGTCAAAACTGTCTTGGTACCAGTAGATCAGTCAACTTTGGAAACTCATATAAAATGCTATGAACCTCTTATGGGGTTGCTTCTTGTGTCAAATTATAGATACACTTCTTATCTTTAAATGGCCGCTGGAATCGCTTAAATCGGAGTTATAGAACTCCAGAAAAATTGATTTGAGTAAAGGGTGGCAAATCTGGACGGTCTGACTTCAAGGGCATTCATAGTTAACTTAAACTCATTTTCCGGTAATGTGTCCTCTTCAAAAGTTGTTCCTAACATCTTAGTCTATAACTCTGTCGAACATTATGAATTTTAAAGGTTCTTTAATATGGTTTTGAGAACCATTTTCTGAAAGACCAAATTAATCTGTCTTACACAGACATCCCGTTGAAGTTAGCAATTTATTGGAAGACTTCAACATATTGTTTTCCAAATCTGTTTTGAATTTATATAAGGTGTGTTTAACATAAATGAATTTTTATAGCTCTTCAATCCATCTCCTTAAACCCTAAACGGTCAATTTTTCACAAATTCTGTTCAAACCCCTTTTGGGTTAGCATAACTTTTGTTTTTTTTGGAAATGTGTTCTTCAAAAAAAAGTGTTCCTAATACCCCAAATAACTTGCCCGTAGAATTTCATAAGAATCGGATTATATTGATAGGTGATTTTGGCTAAACACTAAGGTGAATAAAATATGTACTTTTCGGTAAATAAGGAGCTAAGCCTTAAAACTCATGTTTGTAGATTAATTTGATGTTATCGTATGAGTTAACGTATAATCATTGTTCTTAGTTGTGATTGAACTGTGGTGATATTATGAATTGTTATTTATCATTTCAAGTTATGACTTTGTTGATTGAGCGGTAATGTTACCGAGAATGTAGAAAGCACGTTAGGTTCATTGAATTAGTTGCAGATTTGGAGAGATCACCTAGATGTTTAAGTTAATGAAAATTTTAAATAAGGATAATGGCTGGCGATTGATGAGATCTGGGGAGGCCATCCCGCAGAGTCTTAGCTTTATGATTGGCGGTTAGCCAGAGATAATGAAATTGAGGAATTGTGCGGTGTTGGATATACCTATGTGCTGTATGTGCATCCCGAGGCAATGTGTTGTATGTACAACCTCACATGCTGTATGCACGTCTCAAGGATTTGTGTTGAATGTGCATCCTTATGCGCTGTATGTGCATCTTGAAGAATTCGCTGTATGTACATTCTCAAGAGGGGGGGGGGGGGGGGGGGGGGAGTGAATATTGAAATGATGGAAAGCTGAATGTTGTGTTGATTTGGAGATTGATCCATGAGATGGTTGGAATTCAAAACTGGTGAGAAACGAAAATGGAACTCCTCGATAATCAGGGAAACAAAAATGTATCGATCGTAGTACGACAATAATTTGGAAAGAAAGTTGAAGAATGAGATGGATAGAGTGTTGGGATTAACTGAGAGTATGATTGCTCGAGGTAATTTTCATTGTGTTGAAGGTTATTCATTGAATCAATTTTTTTGACTCTTAATGTTGTACTACCTTTATATCAAATTGTGCATTATTTGTAATGTAAGGGTTAACGGGTAGGAGTATATCTGCTGAGCGTCATTCGCTCATGGTATTTGTGTACCCTGGCTTTTCATGCCAGGTATTGAAGACGGAATTGAAAGACAAGATGAAGATAAGGATAGATCCCACTGGAGGACAAAAGATGTCGAGCCCTAGATTCCGTACTAGTTATTGCTCTGTTCCTTTTTCGAAATTATATTTCAAGTTGTAATCTTGCTTAGTAATTAAACCTATTTTGTCAAGTTGGTGAAATCAAACTTTGTTTCCGCTGTTATTTAAGAAATTGACTTTTTATTTAATGGAATCATTCTGGAAAATATTTTATTAACGTGTCCGAATTTCGGGGCGTTACATAATTTGCACCCGAAACAGGTCATGAACATCCTTTTTTCGACGCATTTATGTAATCTAAATAAAATCACGCCTTATAAGCCAAACATGTGTACTCTCGCCACGGGGCAGGGCTGCAGTGGAGCCGGAAGGGGTACGGAGACGTGAACACTTCATTTTTTTCAAAAATTAGGATACGGATATATTTGGAACATTTCAAATTTTCAGTGTCTTTATATTCTTGAGGTATGTCATGAATTCATATAAAAGTTGGAATTTATTTCTATCGATGAATTAATAACAAGAGAATAAGTTATTTCCACCGCCGGTGGAAATAAATGTTTCCTCCAAATCAATCACAGTGGTCCGTGTGATTGTGTACCATTACCAGACCGTTGTGATTGATTTGGAGGATATATATGTTTCCGCCGGCGGTGGAGGAATGTTCACTACTAGAGAATAACTTTCACTGAGGGAATAGTTCTGAAAATTACACTTTAATCTTCTAACGCATCCTTGAGCATATTCTACAAGAATGGGGCAAGTATATTTAGGCATGTCCAACATTTGTTTGGAGAGTGTCCTGTCATGTCCATGACCGACACATGTCAACCACGGATATGTGAGGCCGACACATGTCAAATACAAAGATGTGAGGTTGGTAGACGTGGTTGTGCTTCTTAGCTCATGTTTAGAGTTAGCTCAATCACATCTAATTTTCCAGTAAAATTGCAAAAAAAAGCACATAAAGCATATTCTCATCTCAGATACATAAAAGAATTCAAATCAATAACATACAAATGTACTACTCACAAAAACATATACCCACAGTCAGAGAGATCAGCACCACCTAAGGCTAGTAATTATATCTGAGAAGGAGATTGTTAGGCTTTGACAATGGAGACCACTGAAATACGGAGCGGTTGTTCTACAAAACTGACTTATTTTTAAATATAATTTTTGTTTATTGTGCTTTAAGAGACAGTTCATTCTCTCACAATACATCAATCAAAAGAAACTGAACTAAAGCCAATTAATTCCCAACTTAAGTCAGTTTCTAGAACAACCTCAGAACGGGGTGGGGGTGCGGTAATTGAGACACGTAGAAATACAAACCACAAGAATCGCTCTCAATTAGATCCACGAGAAAAACAATAATGCCACATGCACAACATCAGGATACAACGCCAAACAAACCACATAGGGTTTTTTTTTTGCCATTCGTCATTCTTAATCTATTACATGGGGGGAGGGGGGACTGGGACTCGATCCTGGGATGCAGTGTGGGACATCCAAGAGCTCTACCGCATGAGCTAGCCACCACTTGCAAACCACATAGGCTGTTGTGTCTGGTTTGGAGTTCTAGTTACTTTTCGTTCCAAAATTTCAGCGTGTATAAAAGTTTACTTTGAGGAACTTTTGAAGATGAAGTGCTACGCAGTTTTGAAGAACAATGGGATTTGAAAGTTCATTCAGAAATACTTGTTATTTTTCATTGCACGTTGGAATATAGCAGATTGATGGTTTCTGACTTTTTCCCCTTTCTTTTGTCATTCGTTATTCCTAATCTATTACATGGGGAGGGGGGGAATAAGACTCGATCCCGAAATGCAGTGTATGGGCATCCAAGAGTTCTACCACATGAGCTAACCACCACTTGCAATTTCCACTTTCTTTTCTTTTTTGAGATTTCCAGAATGGAAGGTGCCCTCAAATGCTGCCGAGAAAGGGATGGTTAGGAAAGTGTGAAAAGGATTTGGCCCTCTTTTAGTAGGGTATGATCATTAGTTTGAGGGTGGGTTGTCCATTATCAAAAGCCTTCCCTGTTCTGGTACTCTCACCCTTTTATCACCTAAATGGGCTTTTAATTATCCTTTCACTTGGGAGGTGAGTTTTTCCATTTGTTGAGGGGACAAACATTAACTATGAAGGACCATCATTTCCCTCAACAACCATTCATTATGCGGCTTATGCCTTGTTTGGGACCAAAATTCAATTGTTCCTTAAAAGATCGGTAAAAAAGAAGAGAGAAAGATGGAGCCAAGTGAAATGCTATGTAAACCACTTTTGAGAGGAGAAAAATTGCACTAACACATATAACATTATGCACGGGGATAAATAATACTCAGCTGGTTACTAAAAATTAAATTTATTTTCTGCTAAAATAAATGCAATAAATAACATAAAGTACAAAACAAACAACTGATGTATAGAAGATTAGCATCAATCAAACAGGAACAAAAGTCTCAATGTATCAAGAACCTGTCCACCCAAACCATCCCCGGAACCAGCACTACGGGAAGTTCTGGCATATTTTCGATACAATCCGAATCGACGCAAACCTGTTTCAAGCAGTGATTATATTTGTATTGATGATGATGATGATGATGATGATGATGTAGTATCCTGAGGTGGGTACAACTCTATATACTGCCTGGTGGTGGGATTTACTAAGTATTGAACATCATCCAAGGTAGAACAGAGCAACAAACCATTACAAGATTGTCGGACGAAGATACCTGAATTTTTATTCACATTAACTATGAAGGACCATCATTTGCTTCATTCATTCATTATGCATTGCTTGGGACCAAAATGCAGTTGTTCCCTAAGCATTCAGTAAAAAGAGAAGAGGAAGATAGAGGCAAGTTAAGTCCCATGTCAACCTTGAACATGGAATTGTACCCGAAACAGGTCATGAACATCCTTTTTTCGATGCATTTATGTAATCTAAATAAAATCACGCCTTATAAGCCAAACATGTGTACTCTCAGTGGAGCCGGAAGGGGTACGGAGACGTGAACACATCATTTTTTTCAAAAATTGGGATACGGATATATTTGGAACATTTCAAATTTTCAGTGTATTTATATTCTAGAGGTATGTCATGAATTCATATAAAAGTCGGAATTATTTCTATCGATGAATTAATAACAAGAGAATAAGTTATTTCTGCTGGCGGTGGAAACAAATGTTTCCTCCAAATCAATCACAGCGGTTTGTGTGATTGTGTACTATTACCAAACCGTTGTGATTGATTTGGAGGAAACATTTATTTTCGCCGGCGGTGGAAGGAATGTTCACTAATAGAGAATAACTTTCACTGAGGGCATAGTTCTGAAAATTACACTTTAATCTTCTAACGCATCCTTGAGCATTTTCCACGAGTGGCACCAAAGTGCCCTATACTATACAGAATGTGTCTTGAGAAAAAGAAATATAATACTACAAGAATGGGGCAAGTATATTTAGGCATGTCCGTCGTCCGACAGTTGTTTGGAGAGTGTCTTGTCATGTCCATGACCGACACATGTCAACCACGGATATGTGAGGCCGACATATGTCAAATACGAAGACGTGAGACATGAAGCTGGTAGACGTGTCTGTGCTTCTTAGCTCATGTTTAGATTTAGCTCAATCAAAGCATCTCCACTCTTGACTCAATTTTTTACCCAAATTTGAGTAAAATTTTGAGTAAAAACTTGATTTGATATGGAACACTCCAATGGGCAAAAGCAAATGTAGGCATAAATTTGAGTAAAGGCATTCTTCTCTTTGATGCAGCAATTGATTGGGCTTTGTTGTATTGGGCTTTGCCCTTATCTGACCATTACGAGTCTTTAGGTGTCTGTTGGTTAATATTGCAGATCTGGGTTTTTACCCATAGGATGTTGGACTTTGGTCCTTTGGGTATTTGCCGGTTGCGGCTCTATTGATTGGCTTCTTGCCAATCCTTAGTTTAGGTCTTGGATTGACATTTTGTTCTATCCTTGCTCCTATTAGTCTTGTAACAATTTCAAGATTAATGAAATTTTCTCTTTTGCCTTTCAAAAAAAAAAAAATGACAAAATTGTAAATTTGAGAGGGAAAAAATAGCCTTAAAAATTTGAGTAAAGATTTGGTTCAAACCAAATTTGGTGATAAATTTGAGTAAACTCAAATTTGGTAATGGGTTTGAGTAAGGAGTGGAGTGACGTTTTTGTTGATTTTTACTCAAATTTGTATTTGAGTGTTAAAACTGAGTCAAAAGTGGAGATGCTCCCACATCTAGTTTTCCAGTAAAATTGCAAAAAAAGCACATAAAGCATATTCCCATCTCAGATACATAAAAGAATTCAAATCAATAACATATAAATGTACTACTCACAAAAAACGTATACCCACAGACAGAGAGATCAGCACCACCTAAGGCCATCCGTAGTGGTGGAGTTGAAAGGCAGATTAGTGTAAGAAACTAACAGTTAGCAACAAAATATTTTGTTTTCGGTACATAGTGGTGTAGCTAAGGTGTAGCTAACTTGTGTAAGAAATGAAAATGAATTAGCTCAGAGGTTACAGTTCACTCCAGCAGGAGTAACACCCCAAGTGGGTCCCATATGAGCAAATTGCAAGAAGAGGGAGGAGAGAGGAGAGAGGGACGGAGGAAAGGGTGTGGGCTGCCTGACACGCAAGAGAGTGGGGCGGAAAAGTAGGGGAGAGAGGGGAAAAAGCAGGAGAGAGAAATGGGAGGTTTGTGTTCTTTTTTTACATTTTTAACAACACTCTAACAACACCATTACAACACTTTTTAACTTCACAACATATTTTGTCATAACAACACATAAATGGGACCCACTTTTTACACTTTTGTGTCATATAACAACACAAATTTAACTCCACCACTACTGATGGCCTAAGGCTAGTAATTATATCTGAGAAGGAGATTGTTAGGCTTTAACAATGGGGTCCACTTATACAGAGCGGTTGTTCCACAAAATTGAACTAAAGATGTATTCCCAACTTAAGTCAGTTTTTAGAACAATCTCAGAATCGGGTGGGATGCGGTAATTGAGACACGAAGAAATACAAACTACAAGAATCGCTCTCGATTGGATCCACGAAAAAAACAACAATGTTACAAGCACAACATCAGGATACAATGCCAAACAAACCAAATAGGTGGTTGTGTCCGGTTTTGTGTTTTGATGTTAGAGTTCTAGTCTTTACGTTCCAAAATTTCAGTACGTATAAAAGTTTACTTTGAGGAACTTTTAACGATGAAGTGCTACCCAATTTTGAAAAACAATGGGATTTGAAAGTTCATTCAGAAATACTTGTTTTTTTTCATTGCACGTTGGAATATAGCAGATTGATAGTTTCTGACTTTTTCCTCTTTCTTTTGTCATTCGTTATTCCTAATCTATTACATGGGGAGGGGGGGAATAAGACTCGATCCCGGAATGCAGTGTATGGGCATCCAAGAGTTCTACCACATGAGCTAGCCACCACTTGCAATTTCCACTTTCTTTTCTTTTTTGAGATTTCCAGAATGGAAGGTGCCCTCAAATGCTGCCGAGAAAGGGATGGTTAGGAAAGTGTGAAAAGGATTTGGCCCTCTTTTAGTAGGGTATGATCATTAGTTTGAGGGTGGGTTGTCCATTATCAAAAGCCTTCCCTGTTCTGGTACTCTCACCCTTTTATCACCTAAATGGGCTTTTAATTATCCTTTCACTTGGGAGGTGAGTTTTTCCATTTGTTGAGGGGACAAACATTAACTATGAAGGACCATCATTTCCCTCAACAACCATTCATTATGCGGCTTATGCCTTGTTTGGGACCAAAATTCAATTGTTCCTTAAAAGATCGGTAAAAAAGAAGAGAGAAAGATGGAGCCAAGTGAAATGCTATGTAAACCACTTTTGAGAGGAGAAAAATTGCACTAACACATATAACATTATGCACGGGGATAAATAATACTCAGCTGGTTACTAAAAATTAAATTTATTTTCTGCTAAAATAAATGCAATAAATAACATAAAGTACAAAACAAACAACTGATGTATAGAAGATTAGCATCAATCAAACAGGAACAAAAGTCTCAATGTATCAAGAACCTGTCCACCCAAACCATCCCCGGAACCAGCACTACGGGAAGTTCTGGCATATTTTCGATACAATCCGAATCGACGCAAACCTGTTTCGATAATGTTTCCATTCCAACCGCCGCACCAGTGAATGTTTCCATTCCAAGACACCCCCTCCTTCAAGCAGTGATTATATTTGTGGGTGGCCGTAAATCTATTATTATTATTATCTCAGAGACGACCCTCCAACGGCAACTCGCTGATGAATATATATCAATACGACAGCAACCATTCGATAGGGTACTTGCACAAATTACTTCGTAGTGAAGTGACTTTTTGATGGATCAAAAGCTAAATGAAGCGAGGTGGTGGTGTTGTGCTCCTGCATTGATGACGATGATGCAGTAGTATCCTGAGGTGGGTACAACTCTATGTACTGCCTGGTGGTGGGATTTACTACGTAATAACAACTGTAGTCGAAGGTAGAACAGAGCAACAAACCATTACAAGATTGTCGAACGAAGATACCTAACTCAAACCCTAGCTAATCATACAAAGTTACAAACGGACAACTTTTTGTTGTGCTTCTCTCTTTCTTTTTTTAATGTACTGATTAGCTGTTGGGTAATCATAGGAACAGCAATCCTGATACGAAAAAACAAGAACGATTTGCCTCGACGGGGTTTATCACCCCAAGATACCAGGGTCGATTTCCCTTGGCAACGATTTGTCCTGGGGCCACCTCAACTCACGCAAATGTGTGGAAAGAACTGTGAGAGGGGATGGAGATATTAGTCCGGTTCATCGGGACACTCTTCATCACCAAAAAGAACAAGAACATTTCTAACACCATGCACAGGTCTTTCCACGCATTTGGGTGAATAAACGCATGAAAAGGAACCAATAATCCAAAAAACTGAGGCATAACAGGTTATCATCAAACAGGAACATAACTCTCAATATATTGGAAAGTGGAACAATATGTGAATTGCAGCAGCCCAGGTCTCTCCTCATCAATGTTTTCAGGTGCCAAGTCCAAAAGCTCCTTCAAAGTACCATCCTTAAAATTATATGACACAATTTTACCAGGTACGTTGAACAATAGCACAGACTCGTCTTCATTCTCTTCGCGAATTACGGCAAGTATAGAGAGATCATAATAATCCCCAACAAAATAAGGTTCTATGCAACTCCCAAGATCAACATGGTACTTGACGAACCAACCAGAATAGTCACTTTCCATCTCAAAAACTTGGAATTCCATCGTTGTCTGTCCCTTAAACAAGATGCAAATGGCCATTGGACTCGCCAAAGAATCTGTAACCCCTACTACCTGAATCCCTCCGAAACAACACTGGAACTTTCGGCATTTATTCAATACACTCTAAGTCGACACTGAAACGCGACCAAGCCCCACTCCAGTGAATGTTTCCATTCCAATACACTCCCTGATTGAAGCTATCATATCGCCCGGCCATAAAGCTATTCCCAGAGACCCTCCAACGGCGGGTCTCTGATGAATATATCTCAATCTGATAACGACGATTTGATAGGGCACTTACGCAAATTACTTTGTAATGAGGGGACTTTGATGGATCAAAAGCTATATGTAGCCAGAAAACGGTTTCGTTTATTGATGCACAATCACGAGGTGGGTACAACTCTATATACTGCCTGGTGGTGGGATTTAAGACGTAGTAATTGCGGTGTTGAACGCTATGACAGATCAACAAACCATTACGAGATTGTCGGATACTGATACTTGAAATATTCCCATTGCTTTGAATGAAATTAAGAGATTTGAACGGAGGACGAGCCCCGGAGAGAGAAGAGTTTGGCGAAACGAATTCAAAGTCAGAGACTCCCAGTCGCGGCATCTTGCACATGAGGAGCCGGAGGAGAGTCTGCGGTTAGAGGATTTGCGGAGGAGGACACAGAAGTCGTGGGAAGAGATGAGAGAAAGCCAGTGTTTGGACACACTTTTGAATCGAACCAGGGACACAGCAGAGGTTCGAAAGAGGATATCGCATAGGAGATCGTCGTGGTCGGCAATTGCCGTGGCTGATGAGAGTGTCGTTATGTCCAGCGGCGACTCTAGGATTTTCATCCAACGCTGACAAAAATACATAGCGTGTCTATGATGAAAATTTGTATGGCAAAAAAAAAAAACACTTTGACTAGGCGAAAGATATATATACACATTACATCATTTGACAAAAAAGTCTCCATTATATTATAACATCACAGAATGAGTCGTCATATTTTGGAGAATGCAAAAAAGACCTCAGAACTGTTTTTGACTTTTTCTCTCTAAATGCTAAAATAGAAAACTCATTCTCACAAAATTTGTTTTAAGGGGCTGCCACACATATAAAACTTTGAAAGGAGAAAATGAAAAGCCAAAAATAGGCTCCCAAACACCCCCTTAAAGTTTAACCAAATGCTTTTCCTATTTTCCTTCCCAACATAAGTTGTAACCAAGGTTCAATAGACTATTTTTATACTCCACTCTCCTTAAATGGGTATTATATATTGGGCTTTAGGCTTGCTTTATTTTGATAGGGTTATAACAATTTGGTTCAAATTTGGATAGAAATATTTATTTTAACCATGCACAAATAATCCAGCGCTGACAATATTGAAGAAAAATTTAATTTATATATGAATTTTATTTTTTTTCCCAGTGCATTTCTTGAACCCAGCGAGGTCACCGACCTCCCTAGTTTCTTGGTAGAGTCGCCAGTGGTTATGTCATCCTCCACGGCAACCTCCACGGTCGATGGTGCGACAGGCGACATTGCTATTGAGTGAGGTAACTGCCCCTCAGCTGCTGAGTTTTAGGTTTAGAACTTTGCATTGCATGCAATTAGTAAAAGATTAGGGTTTATGGTTTTCATGTTCCAGGTTTAGGGTTTTAAGATATCGGGCTTAAGGTTTTTAGGGTTTAGCTTTTAGGGTTTCGTGGTTCGGCTTGAAATCCAAACACTCTTAACTTTCGTTAGATATTGGGCTTAGGGTTTGCCAAATATTCGATGTCCAGGAGTTCAGTTGGTAAATCACTTGGTCTCCTACTACTAAAACCAGTAGTCCTTCGTCACGCCACATTTGTGCCGAAAGCCGGTGGTTACTTAAATTGCTTGCCTCAAATCAAACTAAATTCCGTCATGATCCACCAAAAGGTCCGACAAGAAAATTTTCTAGCTCTGTAAGTCTGTCTAGGTGAACATCCTAAAACTTTTGTACAGTTAATATTGTCAAACTTGCATCGCAGATTCGCAAGTCCATGAAGATCTCTAGATTCTCGGAGAACACAAATTGATCCGGTACCCATCTCTTTTTTTTTTTCTTCAGAAAACCATATCATTGCACAATAGAATCCGAATAAACGAGAGTACGGAGGTGAATAGGCAGCACCCCAAGGGGAGCAGGGGAAGAGAATTCCTATGTGGATGTTTTGCAAGCCTGTTGGCACAAAATTTGGCTTTACGACGCCCACTTTGAATGAAAGAACAAACACAATACTCACCAAATGAGACAACACAAAGCTTACTAGAGACGGAAATTGCAAATTCTTATGCAAAACAACAACAAAATGTTCCACATGTAAGTAGCCAAAAGTTCAGGCATCATTTCAGCAACTAGAAGTACAATACAAGAGATAATTATCAACCTCATCATCTAATAATGTTCAACAGCAACCAAACATGGAAAAAACCAACCAGAGCAGGAACAGAAAAACTAGGCCATCTCTCATTTAAGCAGCGGCACCTGCTGCACCCTTGCCTTTTTTCCTCTGGAGCTTCTTCATGTAAAACTCGAGCTCTTTACCCTCCAGAATGTATCTAGAGGAAACCATTTTGAGAAAAAACGACAAGTACGATGACACTGTTAAGATTTGGTTTGATGATAAAAGATGACAGCAAGTGAAGTACGATAATGGAGAAAGAAAAAAGGCTTTCTTGCATGCATTTGATTAGAATCAAACATTACATGAAAATTATGATTCTCTAGACACAAGAGTCTGGATATTACCTAAATCAAACTTGCCAATCTAGACAGTCATAACTTTCTGAATTAAGTAGTTTGGAAAAAAGGGATAAATGTGAACTTCAAATAGTAGATGACTACATTCGTTACGAAAAATAAATTTTCTGGTGTTTGTCCTACAATAGGAAGAACTTTGAAAGCACAAGAGAGTTGTTTGGGCACTTCTCACCATTCCTAATCTAATCAAACAGATCCTTAGAGAAACAGTAACATTTCAAAAACTAGTTCCATTATTAGTTTAGGCTTACCCATCAGATCTGCCACATTGACCCGGGCGGGAAGAGATGCAGGCCAACAGCCTACCGCCACCAAACTGCTCCTCAATATGAGGATCGAGTTTACGAACCTGCTGGCGCTTTTCAATTTTCCTGAGGACATGATTGCTCTTTTTAGCTTCCTCAGCAGCCGCACCTTCTCCCTCCTGTCACCATTGAGCACCAAGCACCAACTATCAGGGATAACAGATTCGTAAACAGAACAAGATGATTACACTTTGACAGTTACGAGTTGTTTGCCTCGCTAAAAAGTTCCAAGTTCCGGAGCAATTTACAATACACAGTATCATCCATAAGGAGAACGTAAGTTTGTGTGTGTGTGTGTGTGTGTGTGTGAGAGAGAGAGAGAGTGAACGCTAATGGAGATAACTGCCAGACGAGATATACTATAAATGTAAAGTGAATCCAGAAGTAACCAAGATATATCGCAATTAACTTGAGTTATCTCCACCGCTTTGGATAGTTGAAAATGCTTCGCATATTGAGCTAGAATGTTTACAAGCTCAGCCCAGCTTAAGTCATCCACCATAACTCACACAAAGTCTGAAAAGATCGCCATGGGCGAGTGACAACTGATATCCATGACTTAAGACATCACACAGCACATATTACCAGTATAAGGATTCTAATCAACCAAGGATTACAATGATCTTCGAAAAACATGACATAAGGATTCTAATCCATATAACAACAAACATACAAGTCACGTCATGAATATGTGGCAAAGTGTATAATCAGTAAGGTCAGAACTCGTAAGCACCAAGAAAGTCCCCTCAAATGACTCCAATTAGTAAAACTACTATCTGACAGAGATGCACAATTAAATAGTTTATGCAGGAATATGCGCAGAGCATCCCTAAATCTACAGTTATTAGATTACGTGGCATAATAGGTTCCCAACAAATGCACGCTCTGTACAATGTGTACATTTCTCCATGTTATTTACCATTACTAAAATCTTCCAAAGTCAATTAACTGTTTGAACAAAATCTATTATGCTTCGTACAAGGCTAGATGCAGTAAAAAGTAACTAGAGTTGATTTAATTCTAATGTTTAGTGAAATGACGGAAGCAAAAAAAAAAAAAAAGGACGTTATTGATCCGAAATTGATGATGTCAAATTCATCACCTCAGCAGCTTCCTTCTTAGTTGGCCCTTTCTTCTTCCTCCCAATATCGACACCATAATGCTGAAGATACCACTGCTTAAATGGGGCTGCATCCACCTGAATGATTGCACCCTTCACCAGAGTTTGTGTCCTAACAAGTTCATTGTTTGATGCGTTATAAACCACATCAAGCATACGGGTCTTACGAGTCACAGCCTCGCTACCCCATGAATAATTCCCAGTATCCAATCTGAGGGCCCTCCATTTCACATTGCCACCACGCACACGGACTCTCCTAACTGTCTTGTTGCTTGAGAGCTTAGTGTTTGCAGGTTGACGACCGAGCTCATACCTTCAAACAAACAAAATATAAGAGGAGTTTGCAATTATTCAGAAAAAACTTACTAAAGAAGTTGATAAATCTGAAAGATAGAAAGCTCCTTCAATAAGTATAAACAAAGCTTCAAAATTTTAAAGGCTGAGACATCCATGCCTACGTACCCACGTACCGTTACAAGAACATAAATTTTCCCCAACAAAGGAGTAAGTAACAAAGGGTAAGGTATAATTCAACAACATTTTATCCCCCTCATGCCAACGATATGATACGAATTGTAAGGTGACAAAAACTGTATTTCATGCCATCTAGTAATCCTCAAACAAATTATAAGTTCAGAAATCCCATCATCGTAAATTCGTAATTGAAAAACCCCAAAAATAATATGCTAGAATAATTCAGCTACACAATCCAAGATCTTTTCAGAGGTTTACTAAAGTCAGCAGATCTATAATCTATGCTAACAAATACAAACACTCACGAGCAAATAGATATCGACGGTTATGAAAGTCAATTGTAATTACTCACTTTCGCTTCTTCCTCCAAGCCTTCTTCTTGCCACCAGTGGCACGCCTCTTGTGCATGGAGTCCCGAGAGATACCTGTAAAGATAACAAATCCATTTTAGAGAGAGAGAAAGCAGAGAGAGAGCAGTGCAATCAATTGTTAGGAAATGGAGGAGAGATGGTTGATCATGGTTCGATTTCCATACCCATGTTTGCTGATCAGTCGAGAGGCGACCTCTTCTCTCTCCTCTCCTCTCTCTCTCTCTCTCTCGCTTGCCTGTGGCTATGTGCAAAAATCTCTTCCAAGAATGATAAAACCCTAGGGCTTGGCGGCGCATGTGTATAGTCGTTATTTCGGTTTCTAACTGGGCCGAGGCCCAAAATAGAGGAAGTGTGGTAAGACAGCAAGTAATGACCCATGTAATCCGGGGGTCGCGCATAATCCTCAAAAGTTATCTTTCCTTTTTTTTTTTTATCAGAAAAATTATTTTTGATTATAAAAGAAACTCGATAAAGAACAAATAAAGAATAGCCAAACACTGGACCGGTCATTCTTCCAACCGCCTCAATAGAAGAGTCACCCGTCAGCCTCTGACCGTGTCGTACCGTATCAAAAATATATTTATAAAAATAAGGAATTAACTTTTACTCAGAAAAATAGTGGCTAAATCCGAGTGTCGATCCGCGGAGACAATTTGGCTAAATTACGTTAATTTTGATTAATTTCTAATTTAATTCAGAAAAGAGATTTGTTGGGTGATTTTGTGATTAACTAAATTAAAGCAAGAAATAATAAAACTGAGTGAAATTAATGGAGAGATGATCTAGGGTTTCGAATCCACCCCGGCCACGTAACTAGGCTATGTATAGGCTAGGGTTATTATTCGAATCGCAATTGTCAAAAAAATAGTTGAGTTGTCAACATGCATGGGCTATCCCATAGCACAGACCGTCTCGCTGGCACAAATCGTCTCTTTCACGGCCTGTCCAGTGGCACGATCCGTCTTACGAGCATAACCTATCTCAGTTACCCAAGCTCAAGCAAAGAAAACTGTTGAATAACATGGTATTTGAGATCGCGCACACAAATACACAATTAATTGAAAGTATTAAATTCAATCCATCTGATCATAATAAAAAGGGTTCTGAGTTAAACAACTGATTCGAATGAATAAACCTAAATCCTATACATAAACAAAGTTACTTGAACCGGGGCTTAATCATCCCCCTAGAAGTTGTTTAGCCGGCCATGGAGATGGAGACGAATGCTTGATTTGACGAAGAACTTAAAGAACTCATGGAACGGCTCGTGTTTCTCTCTCTAAACTTGCTTCCAAATATTCTAGAACCCCCAAAACGTACAAAGCAATGACCTATTTATAATAAAAACCCAAAAAAACGTGGTCAACGCCCTAATCCGCCTTTGACTCGGGTAAAACCGCCCGGGCGGCTTTGATTCCCGCTCGGGCAGAAAATCCTGATTGTCGCCCAAACTTCGTGGGCTCGCCCCGGCTTCATCCGAACTCGAAATGATGCGATTCTTGGACCGTTGCGAAGCTCTTTAAGTCTACTTTGCGTTCCATGCCCTATATTAACTCTCATTAGCACTTTTAATCGTTTGGCACTCTCCAAAGCCTACAAACACAATTCAACCATTATAATTCATCAAGTAACTCTATGATTGGACTATTAAAGTGTTCATTAGAGGGTTAAATGGGTGCTTTTCGGCACCTATCACACCCCCCAACTTACACTTTGCCAGTCCCTAGCAAAAGAAAGAACATTGCAACTAAACTAAGTAAAAAGGAAGGAGATAGTTCTTTTAAACCCCCGGGCGGCCCCGGTAAGACGAGTAAAGTCTCGTGAGGGTTTTCAACAGTGATCACCCACAAAACACAAGGAACCCATCAACATGGAATCCAAAACGCATCATGCAATTCATAGATATTCCAAACCAAGGTGTACGACGCTACCACAAAGACGCTAGGCAAGCAACGAGAGTTCCAAGTGCTAACAAATCGTGAAGATAGACCCCGGTACCTAATCCTAGCGTGTGTGTGTGCAAAGACCTCGATCACAAGTGAACAATGATTGACCGCTCTATCCGAACCGAGTCTTGACTTCAATTCTCACTGTGTCATGCACTCAACAAATGAAATCACTTGAAACAAAGCGCATTTATGAATTCTCATGTGTGCGGTTGGAAGTTATGTAAATAGAAGCAGAGTATTCGCACACAATGACACAAAAAGAAAGCTCTTTAAAGTGGACACGATCTCATAAAGAAATGCCAAGCACTGAAATGCTTAATCAATCCACAAACCACAACCCATCACCCCTAGGATCAAATAGGACTTTATTCTCGGTTATATCGTTAGGTAATGGAAAGTGTTTTAAGGCTAGGTAAGACTTTCAAGTGTCGGAGAATGGCCTCATATCGACTCACATATGGCATATTTATCAATGTCGTACCCTCTTCCTTCCTAGTACACCAAATCTCTCTTTTCAACATTTTTAACACAAACCACAATGAAATCAATCGTTTCTTCTCACAATGAAATCAACCGTTTCTTCTCACAATGAAATAAATTGGTGTTCCCCCTCTTCACATTATAGTTTCAACTCTTTTTTTGTTGTTGTTGTTGTTTTCCCTTTTTTTCCCCTTTTTTTTGTTTTTTTTTTCCACTTTTCAAACAATGGGAGAAACACTGCCAATCAGCATTTATCTTTCAACTCACCCCCTTCTTCTCAATGATCAATTCCCACCAATTCACCATTCTCAAGACACAATTTAGGTAATGGAGCTTAACAAGAGAAAAACTTAAATGTAGGAGGCCCAAAATGGTTTACAAGGGATGATTATGTTTCAAAGAAACGAACCGGCTCAAACATATCAGAAATCGCCTATAATCCTTTCCAAGGGGTGATTCAACCATTCAAACCAAAACCAATAAGATAAATATGCATGCAATTCCAAGACTTGGCAACAAAGATAATGAGATCACAACAATGATGCTTTTATTCTTCTTTTCATGACAGAGTTTACTTGACACCATTCCAATAGAAAAGATAAGGCTCTAAAGCTCACATGGGCATAAGTCTCCACTAATCTAGCAATCAAAAGCAATCAACTCAATAGTTCACAAGTGATCAAAATCCAAAGGTGCGGTGAAGTGGTGCTATGCATAAGTGTCGTGGTCCACTTTGAACAATAAACTAGCAAAATGAACTAACATTGCCCACGAAGTATAACAAAGCAATAGGCAATACACCCCAACTCAAGTACCCACAAGTAAGCTCAACAAGTCTAAATTCCATCCAAAAGAGATCCCATTTTTATGGATTTTTCAAAATTTTAATTTTTTGGTTTTTTAAGACCCTAAGTATAAACAAGTGACAAAGTAATCCCTCCCCCCAACTTGAATAGTGCAATGTCCTCATTGAACGCATATATACTAAAAGATAAGGACAGAAATAAAGAGAGAGGAAAGATATCACCCCGAACTAGCGAACAACACAAGAGAAAAAGAGAGGAGGAAAAAGACCCCCAACTTGAACCAAGAAACCTACATGTGTTAGTCCGCAAACACAAAAACATAACAAAAACAACGCAAAAAAGAAAAAATAAAAGGGAAAAAAAAACTCTCATTAAAACAACTAAACACTAAGAACAAAATAAAACATATAATAAAATAAATACACCACGCCCACGTGAATTTCGAACTTTCACCACAACATAAATAGTTACTATCATAAACATCTCACCCACTTTCGAGCTCTCTTTCAAAAATTGAACTCGACCATGCCATAAGATCAAATACTTAGAGTATCGCAATTGCCTTAATCGTTTTTGAAATTGAAATTCCACCAAGCACATATTCCAAAACAAATTAACTTTCAAGTTGTTGATGAGTTTAAGTAAACATGGATGGTGATCCTCATAAAAAATATCAACACCAAGAAAATCAATTTGTTCTAATATGATAATCTTGTGTAATTGTGGATGCGCGACATGATTAGATAAGACAACTACTTTCTCATTTAAAATAGACTCCCCCAAACATTCAAAACTAGGATTGGGTGACAAAGGTTGTGACTCACAATTCGGGCTACTCTGTGATAACCGAAAGTGGAGATAATGAAGAAGGTTGGATACCATCCCCATTAGATATCCACTCATCAATAACTGACCAAGGAGCAGAGTCCACCAACGAACTCACTTGCTCAATAGATTCTTCAAGTTCAAAACTATCATCACAATGAGCTAAGTCAGTTTCTAAATCACCGCCTGAATTAGTGAAAGAATTGTTGACAAGACTCGCAATCTTGCAAGCGGTGGTAACCTCATCTACTGGTAAACTTTTGTGAATTAAAGGTTCTTGTTCCTCAATGACAACCTCAATCCTCAAACTCATGGGGTTAGTCATCAATTTACTCATATCACCATGATTATCCTCAGACTCCGTGTCTAGCTCTTCAACCCTAGAGTTTTCAAAATTGGTGATTAATTGTCCCACATCCCTTGTATTCTCCCCATAATTTATATCATTTACCTGCTCAATGTCCACTACCTTCCACGCATTCTCATCATGCCCTATGCCCACTTTCTGCTCATTGTTTAATAAAATTTCATCATCCCATCGATTAATCGCAATTTCGATCTGGTTCGCGTAAGCTTCCATATTTGCGAGAGATTGAGCTTGGGATTGAAGCTCTTGGCTACAACATTGACTACTAGCATTAAACTCTTCAAGAACTTGCAACATCTTCTCCTGAAAATTTGAAGAATACTTTTGAGGTGGCGGGGGAGGTGGTTGCTCATACGACTGTTGTGGAGAAGTAGGGTAGTAGGCTCATGGATTGGAAATATTAGAAAAATTAGGCCTTAGGGATGGGGCATAATATGGGTCCGAAGGGTGTTGTGTCTATGAAAAATTAGAATGATTTTTCCATTCCAAATTATAAGTGTTAGAGTAATAATCATAACTCTGTTTAGGAAACCATTGGGCATAACTAGATTGCTCTTGGATATATTCGGGATACCGGGGAGCATAGGTGTAGTCTATATTTTTCATAACAAATCAAACCTAATGCAAACTATTCAATACTCACAGTGATGGTACCCTCCTTGAAATATTGTTATTGATCTGTTACCCTCTGCACACTCCTTGCAGCCTGTACTCTGAAAATCACACTAACAAACAAAATTAAAAAGTCCTAAACTAATTACCAAATTAAAAATAAAAATCTAAACTAAGAATTAACATAAAAATTAATCCAAGTAAGTAACCGTGCAAACTGTCCCCGGTAACGGCGCCAAAATTTGACCGTGTCGTATCGTATCAAAAATATATTTATAAAAACAAAGAATTAACCCTTACTCAGAAGAATAGTGGCTAAGTTGGAGTGTCGATCCGCGGAGATAATTTGGCTAAATTACGTTAATTTTGATTAATTTCTAATTTAATTAAGAAAAAGAGATTTGTTAGGTGATTTTGTGATTAACTAAATTAAAGCAAGAAATAATAAAACTGAGTGAAATTAATGGAGAGAGGATCTAGGGTTTCGAATCCACCCCGACCACGTAACTAGGCTATGTATAGGCTAGGGTTATTATTCGAATCGCAATTGTCAAAAAGATAGTTGAGTTGTCAACAGGCATGGGCTATCCCATAGCACAGACCGTCTCGGTGGCACAAACCGTCTCTTTCACGACCTGTCCAGTGGCACGATCCGTCTTACGAGCATAACCTATCTCAGTTACCCAAGCTCAAGCAAAGAAAACTGTTGAATAACATGGTATTTGAGATCGCGCACACAAACACACAATTAATTGAAAGTATTAAATTCAATCCATCTGATCATAATAAAAAGGGTTCTGAGTTAAACAACTGATTCGAATGAATAAACATAAATCCTATACATAAACAAAGTTACTTGAACCGGGGCTTAATCATCCCCCTAGAAGTTGTTTAGCCGGCTATGGAGATGGAGATGGAGACGAATGCTTGATTTGACGAAGAACTTGAAGAACTCATGGAACGGCTCGCGTTTCTCTCTCTAAACTTGCTTCCAAATATTCTAGAACCCCCAAAACGTACAAAACAATGACCTGTTTATAATAAAACACAAAAAAACGTGGTCAACGCCCTAATCCGCCTTTGACTCGGGTAAAACTGCTTGACCGAAATCCTATACCTAACTTAATGGGTTGCCCCAAGCGTAGGGCGGAGACCGGTATAGCACAATACCCGGTAAGACCGGAATCGAATCCACAGAGAAGGTGGAAAGTGCTCACTAAAAACTCGGGATGCTAGTTTAACGCGGCTCTTAGGTAGCCACCCTTGTGATTTGATTGGTTAATTAACTAAATTAAGAGAAAAAACTGATTTTGATTAAATAACTTAAAAGGAAGTACGGTCGTAGGGTTCATAACACGGTGACCAGGTCCGGACGTTTCATGCTCCATTCGTTGTTTCCAAGAAAACGGTTGATTTTAGAGAGAAAAGGTTACCCCGAAAGATGCGAATCCTCGCGGTCGCTGTTGCCCATGTACAGCAAAGAACAAGTTTTGGTCCCCCGTTCCTCGCGTTACATGGGCTCCAACGAAGCTCGGATTCGTCCAACGGAAGCGCTTTAATAACCTAAAATTGTTTTTTCCATTATTGATTGTAACAATCAGAGCAAGAACAACTCCATCCCTGGCCACGGCGTGTTAATCACCCCGCGACCATACTTATGAATCTACTCACTCATATTGAAACGAACAGATAACATAATTCTGAAACAAAACATGCTATTCAACTTGAATATGAATTAAACAAAGATTCGAATCTCAGAACACGGACAAACTCCCGCGAACTGAGATTAATGTAAATAAACAAAAACGTTACCGAAGCAATGCGAGAATCAGCGAACAAACTTCAAAAACTCAATGGAACAAGCTCCGGAAAGTAACAACTCCAAAAGAAAAACGGCTGCGAAAAACTAAGAAAAACCTAGCAAAGTTCGAACCCTAATTCGGAACAAAAATGAGGTATTTATCCTCACCCGAAGTCAACACACGTGGCAAGTCAAAACGGGCAATTTAAGACCCTCGGTATCGATACAGGCGAAGTACTGTATCGATACCCAGACGTTCTGTTCCCAACTTGGCACACGGGTATCGATACAGGAGAAGTCCTGTATCGATACCGGAACCCCTAAAATGACTTCCAAGCTTGTTTGGCCGTCCTCACTTGGGTCCCACCTGTCCCCAACACGCCCGACCGCCATGTGTCCACTTTACGCGCTCTTTCCGACCTGTTCCCTACAAAACAACCAAAAAACAAGAAAAACCAAAGACAACACCGCATCAAGTGGAAAATGGAATAAATCGCGCCTCTAACGCGCTAATTCGCCCTACTTAGGCGCTTATATTTGTGATATTGCGCGCCTATCACACCCCCCAACTTGAAGGTTGCTAGTCCCGAGCAACAAAAAGAATAAAAATAAAATAAAAGGATAGAGCTTTTAAACCCCCGGGCGGCCCCGGTAGGACGAGTGAAGTCTCGTGAGGGTTTTCAGCAGTGATAACCCACAAAACACAAAGGACTCGGACATTTGAATGCAACTTAACCCAATCAATAGCTTCTCGAAACACTACAATGACTGTCAGGCAAATCAAAGGCAAGACATTTCATCCATGGACAAAGTTAAACAAGTGAACTTCGCAGCAATCTTAGCACAAAAATTAATCCTCTCACCTACGATCGGATAAAGAATTTTCAAATGGCATGCATGTATGGAAAAACCACATATAGAAATTCACCAATCTCGAGAATAATTCACACACCGTTGATAGCCCAATAATTCTTTAAGCACACTCCTTCCCTTTTCTTTTCTTATTTTTTTCTTCTCTTTTGCCCTTTGTGTGGTCGTGTAATGCCGGATCTCTCGGGCTTTCTAGTTGACTCTTTAACGAGCTTTGGGTCGGCTGTCCCCAAGCCAAACGGCCTTAGAGCACCAGGTTTTAAGAGACCCCTACGGACTTAATTGCTCAAGTCAAAAAGGCTTTATTGAGATCCAACTAACCAAATTTACCGATACTTTCACAAGGTCTATCCATCTTTTGACGCGAACAACACGGTGGGAGCATACCCCGATTGTCCGGTTACTACTCAATGGACGCCCGGATAAGCATTAACAATATAGCACACACAACTTGTTTTTTCCTTCTCTTCTTTTTTTAGGAAGGAGTTATAAGTCAACACATACCGCAATATCAAAGGCATATGAACCAAACTCGAGACTGGTAAATACTTAAGTGGAACAGTGTGTGTGTGAGAGCATGTTTCCAAATGACCAAACGCTATCCGACTATAGACGAAACAGGCTAACTAAAGGCTTCCTAAACATCATGTTCACGAGCTTAAGTCTATCCATGAAATCATATCGAGACCTCGACTCGCACAACAACCCCTATAGTTCGAATTAGCAGTCATCAACCAAGAATAGTTACACCCAAGCATCCAAAGTCATTTTTTTTTCTTGTTTTTTTTTTTTTTAAATCAAAAACATGTGCGAAGTACACCCTCCCCCCAACTTGAAATGTGCTCTGTCCCCATAGCATAGAGACAAAGAAAGAGAAAAACAAAGAGAAGGAAAGGGCGAACCTGAGGTGGCAGCCAACCACCATGACCCCGGCCGATGTATGGGGAATTTGCCGTCACCGTTGCATTTCGTCATCGGAACTGCTTCCAGGATCCGCTCCTTCGGACCTAACAAGGTCCACAGCTAGTCACACAGAGCCGCGCCAAAGCTTTATTGGACTGACAACCGCCACACTTAGTGGCACCCCTGCTCGAGGCTCCTGAATGCCTCACTCACTCCGGCGGAGAGGCTCAAACTACCAAGGCTGGTGTGGTAGCATGCTCGTCCTGCAAAAGACTAAAGAACCAACTACCTACTAGGCAACAAATGACATTAGTATCGCCCGCTCGTGAAAGCCGGGCCACAACAAATAAAGAGAGAAAATAAAGAACACCACCAGACATTCACGCAGTCTCACGTGTCATACTTTTCTCCCCATCCCCTAACTTGAATTGAAGAGTGGGTGGCTATACAAGACCGTCATGGTTTTTTTTTGTCTTTTTGAATGAATTTTAATTGGGAGAGAGAGAGAGAGAGAGAGAGAGAGAGAGAGAGAGATCTTTGAAACGTAGAATTCGAAAATTAATCAAATCCACAAAGATGAATCCCCTGAATGCACCACCCCACGCTAAGCTTTTTGCTAAAAACTGAACTCGGCCAGACCACAAGAAAAGATACTTCGAGTAAAGCAATTGCCGAATTGTTTTAAGAAATTGAAGTGCCTCTAAGTGCTCACGTGGAACCAAATTAAGTTTCGAGCAGTGGACATAATTTGCAATAGAAGGAAGATAAACAAAATCGTTATCATCAACACCAAGAAAATCAATATGTTCCACTACTGTCGACTTCGACTCTTCTATCGAAACCTCATCCGCCAAGTTTGGTTTCTCAACTAATTCCTCCTCAACAAAGTCTTGGTCCCCCAAAATAAGAGACTCACTCTCACACCCAAACTTCCTATCTTGCTCGTCCATTAAGGACTGCAAATAATCAATCTCAGCGTCCCACTCCTCAGTAGTGGGAGATTGTTCGATCGGACCATCATACAGAGGGCAGTGAGCTCCTCGTTCTCTAGACTCATAGGAACGCAAAAGGAAAACGTAGGCAGCGCGGATCAACAGTGGAAGATACATGAGAGGGGGTTCGACCTTTACATTAGACTCAAGGGGGGAACATTGGGCAGTGAGCTCCTCATCCCCTCCAAACTCAGAAGGTTCCACCAAACCATCATCCACCCCACCCTCAATGACAAGGTGGTCAACTTCTTCTTCTCTCTCTTTTGCAGCAGTAAGCTCCTCATCCCCTCCAAATTCAGAGGACTGTGGTAAGACCAAGTCAATCTCCTCAACATCGTTAACCAGACCTACTTCCTCTTCCCTAGGAGTAAACTCCTCATTCCCTCCAAACTCGGAAGGTTCCCCCAAACGATCATCAACTCGTCCCTCAATGAGAAGTGGGTCGACCTCCTCTCTTCTATTGACTTGAGGCGGAGAAGGAAATGGCTCCCACTCCTGTTGGATTTGTCCTACTGCCTCTGTGAGTTGAGTCAACTGGAACCTAAGGTCCCCAATTGCTTGGGTGGTTTCCACGGTGAAGGACATTTGTGATCGCACAAAAGTCTGTACCATCTCCTCAAACTCATCATCATGAGGGGGATAAGTCAGCTCTGGGGGTGGGCCAGTAGAATAAAGATCAAACCCTTGCGGGTCTTGGGAAAGGGAGCCAAATTGGGTCATGTGGGTCTCATAGTCCCAAAAGGGTTCAGGACTTTGTGCCAATTGACTCGAAAAAATGTCTGAGTAATGCTCGTGATCCCAAGAGGACACAAAGGTACCCGGTTGACTTGAAGGGATATTCTCGTAACCCCAAGTAAAATTTTGTATTTGTGCAGATTGACTCGAAGGAATACCTACTTGGCTCTCAAAATTCCAATAGGGTTCATTAATTTGTGCAAATTTACTCAACAGCATACTATGGTGTCGCTCTAACTCCCCAGGGGTATCAAGAAGGCCCATCAGTTTTTTTTTTCAAGACACAAAACACTTACCACTCGAGTGACTCTAGATGACTCAACCTAGAAACAAAAAGATGCTAAAAACAAAAGACACTTTTTTTTTTTTTTTTATTGACTCAGATAAAAACACAAAGATACTAACCCGAATTCTTAACACCTCTTGCCGTCCCCGGCAACGGCGCCAAAAATGCTTGACCGAAATCCTATACCTAACTTAATGGGTTGCCCCAAGCGTAGGGCGGAGACCGGTGTAGCACAATACCTGGTAAGACCGGAATCGAATCCACAGAGAAGGTGGAAAGTGCTCACTAAAAACTCGGGATGCTAGTTTAACACGTCTCTTAGGTAGCCACCCTTGTGATTTGATTGGTTAATTAACTAAATTAAGAGAAAAAACTGATTTTGATTAAATAACTTAAAAGGAAGTACGGTCGTAGGGTTCATAACACGATGACCAGGTCCGGACGTTTCATGCTCCATTCGTTGTTTCCAAGAAAACGGTTGATTTTAGAGAGAAAAGGTTACCTCGAAAGATGCGAATCCTCGCGGTCGCCGTTGCCCATGTACAACAAAGAACAAGTTTTGGTCCCCCGTTCCTCGCGTTACATGGGCTCCAATGAAGCTCGGAGTCGTCCAACGGAAGCGCTTTAATAACCTAAAATTGTTTTTTCCATTATTGATTGTAACAATCAGAGCAAGAACAACTCCATCCCTGGCCACGGCGTGTTAATCACCCCGCGACCATACTTATAAATCTACTCACTCATATTGAAACGAACAGATAACATAATTCTGAAACAAAACATGCTATTCAACTTGAATATGAATTAAACAAAGATTCGAATCTCAGAACACGGACAAACTCTCGCGAACTGAGATTAATGTAAATAAACAAAAACGTTACCGAAGCAATGCGAGAATCAGCGAACAAACTTCAAAAACTCAATGGAACAAGCTCCGGAAAGTAACAACTCCAAAAGAAAAACGGCTGCGAAAAACTAAGAAAAACCTAGCAAAGTTCGAACCCTAATTCGGAACAAAAATGAGGTATTTATCCTCACCCGAAGTCAACACACGTGGCAAGTCAAAACGGGCAATTTAAGACCCTCGGTATCGATACAGGAGAAGTACTGTATCGATACCCAGACGTTCTGTTCCCAACTTGGCACACGGGTATCGATACAGGAGAAGTCCTGTATCGATACCGGAACCCCTAAAATGACTTCCAAGCTTGTTTGGCCGTCCTCACTTGGGTCTCACCTGTCCCCAACACGCCCGACCGCCATGTGTCCACTTTACGCGCTCTTTCCGACCTGTTCCCTACAAAACAACCAAAAAACAAGAAAAACCAAAGACAACACCGCATCAAGTGGAAAATGGAATAAATCGCGCCTCTAACGCGCTAATTCGCCCTACTTAGGCGCTTATATCTGTGATATTGCGCGCCTATCAAAAACCGCCCGGGCGGCTTTGATTCCCGCCCGGGCGGAAAATCCTGATTGTCGCCCATACTTCGCGGGCTCGCCCCGGCTTCATCCGAACTCGAAATGATGCGATTCTTGGACCGTTGCGAAGCTCTTTAAGTCTACTTTGCGTTCCATGCCCTATATTAACTCTCATTAGCACTTTTAATCGTTTGGCACTCTCCAAAGCTTACAAACACAATTCAACCATTATAATTCATCAAGTAACTCTATTATTGGACTATTAAAGTGTTCATTAGAGGGTTAAATGGGTGCTTTTCGGCACTTATCAGCCTCTGTCCCATCGGCTGTAACTTGGTGCACATCATCTGGTAGGGATAAATATTGTCTTTAGAAAAGTGTTATTGCAACGTGTCTCGAATTGTTTTGTGTTACAGATTTCAGAAAAAGACAACAGCCTTGTTCTCTTTCCTTTTTTCCCATTTTCAAAAATTCTTTTAAAAGAGATTACTTCTTTTCAAAAAGAATCTCTTTACTCATTACCTCATTATTTCATTTTCTCTCTATCTCTCTCTAATAATTATCTCATTATTCTCATTTTCAAAAACTCAACCAAACACTATCTCAAAAATTCTTCTCAAAATTTTCTTTTCAAAATCCATCCAAACACAGCCGTTCGCCATCATCATATTTGGACAATTAGATTTCCAACAATCTAAAAATAGTATTTCAAAATAGCAATGTCTCTTCAAAAAACGGCCCAGATGTGTTTTGATTTTTTACCAGTAAAAATAAATCAAAATTAAATTTAAATTGTCAAACGCATCCGGGCCGTCCAAAACATGATCAGACGGCGGAGGGGTGCCCAGCACGGTGCAAAGCACCCGGGTGCACAACAACCCCCCTGCATGCTTAGATTTATGTCGCAGTAGATATGCTAAAAGAGGAGAAATTAGTTTTGAAAACTTGGAATAACACCTACATTCATGAGCTCAATGCATAACACCAGCCAATTCCGTTATAAAACTCGACAGGAAAAAAAAAGCTAATGAAACAAGCACGAACCACTTCATCCAAGGACTGAAGTTTTCAAGTCAAGCAGTCATTCCAACTGAAAGGCCATTCCAGGATGAAGCTAAGATCCAGAAACCAAAGTTGACATCCTCATCCATGTTACAATCATTAGGAATGGACTTCAACTGTCTTATGTCACAAAGTGAAATTGAATTATCTAAGTTTAAAAAAGTGACTACGCATCAATACTTCAACTGGCCAGGATCCAGCTACCATAGTTTACTTTGGCTACAGCCCACTGTCATCTGTTTTCACTCCACATGATGGTTTCCCATTCACCGCAACAAGCTCAGTATCGAAAATAAGCGTTGCACCACCTATGAATCGTCAAAGATATATTACTGTACATACTGTCTGGATATAGGAAACAGATCAAATCTGCATATACGGTAAAGCAATACAAAACTTAGATAAAACTATTACGAAAGATGAAAAAGGGTTTAGCTTAAATCTACTCATGCATGCAGTGCAACAAACTGTAATAGAAACTCACTAACCAGGAGAGCTATTGCATCGGCTCGATTTCCTACGATTTGTCTGAATTTTGTAAAACCAAGAGGCTGCAATTCATTGAAAACAGAAGAGTGCATGCTAATGAGCCAAGATGGTGGTTTGATTACAGATCCCTAAAACAAAAGACATTACTAACTTATGAAATATCTGAGTCAACAAGTGCTGACATTGGACTGGACTTCCCTAAACTGTCCCAGAAAATAGAGCACTTATTGCAGAAGAAAAGAACGAGGGATATGAAGGATAAGAAACCAAAAGTTAGACTGGATTCTAGGTGTTCTGGGGACAACTGCCATGAGAAACTATAACTGTCAACTAAACCTTAGGATTTTGTGGGAAAGATGGCCCCCAAAGGCACTCTCTTAAGTGTGTGCCATAACAGTATAACACATACATGGTAAAAATATCTAGTCGACCGAAATCCTTTCATGCCTCTAACTTACAAATTATGCTTACTCCAACAAGAGCATTGCAAGAAAAAATTAACTCATCAAATTTTACCTGGGATGGTGGGTGGTGAACCTTGCTCCCCATAACCAAGTTTTGCAGGTATTTTCAACTTCCTTTTCTCTCCTACACACATTCCCAACAGTCCTTGGTCCCATCCTGGAAAGAAGTCATTATTTAGATAAACAATACTTTCACAACGATATTGGAAGTTCACTCAGTTGAACTGTTTATGAAATACAGATACCTTAGATACCTTCAAAGTTAAGCCTGTTTTAAAACCTCAAGCACATTGATGCGCTATCATGCGAAAACAATACTTTTGAAGTAAAGGACAAGAGGATGATGGAAGCAAATTGCAGCATTTACCTACTGTAGATTTACTTTTCTGCATCTATTCGGTTAGTTTTCTTTTAAAGCTTCAAAGTCTTTTTTTTTTTAACAGTGAAACAAAACTTTATTAATCAAAGCAGGATTACAAGGATTAAGGGAACAAGCGCACAAAAAAAGGGCATCGCAATGCAAAGATAACATCCCAACTATGTTGGAACCGTAGCCCCATCAATTTCTTTTAAAGCTTCATAGTCAATTACTTTGAAATCATTTCACATAACTTCAGGGTGTTGGGGTTGATACCTCAGTATGGTCATGCAAAACTCAAAGACAAGTGCAGTACATAATAATGGACAGGCTATTAGAGAAAATGCTTCAATCTAAAATCAAATTAGAGTACATTTTGCATCTCATCATAACTCAGAACTGCGACCAAAAGAACTATAATGAAAATGACCCCTAGACCAGATATGCCCAAGATGACTGAAAGCTGGAAATGTGTTGTCCACGTCGCAGCACCCGCTTGTGGCATGAACCAACATATGGCCACCATGTTGTTTTCTCTTGGACGTATGGGAGCCTCAGAAAAGATTGTAGTTGTTTAGGGGAAATGCAAGGAAGTGGGAACAATTGTTTCTTTGCTATTATATGTTGAGTACTTGAGTGTGTCTGAAGTCTTTTTGAAGTGTTAACATGTAAGGTAGGAAAATCGTATTCGAGTCCATCTCCAATTCTCCACTGGTTTTCCGGATTAAACTTGTTCCTAAAATCCTACTTGTATCCCATTTTCCGGATAGTGTGCAAAAAGTAGAACTTATGTTCAATTATATTTCATGATTCTTAAACCGAAAATGCATTATGCACTTAAGATTAGTTTATCCTTCATTCTCACTCACAAGAAGGTACGATAACGTACACCAATCCATACCAAATATCCACCCTTTTTTTTCCAATAAAGAATTTGACTGCAAAAGTAATGTACCAAATGTAACTTCACTTTCACTTTGTTTCATGTTTAAAGGAAGTAGCTGAGCATTTGCACGCATAGTAATTGATCAGAAAATCTCCATAGACCTTTAATCACTTGACCACTGTCTAGTTCAAACTCAATTGGGTCACCCCTCTCAAAGCTGGAATCAAATACAGTTCCATCAGTGAATTTACCCTGCCAAGATAAGCCCGAGAAAAAAGGAGTAAGAAAAAAACGCAAATGTCAGTGAGAAGAAAAACTGGAATCTAGCTTTATAGTGTTGAATGGATAGTAAACACAAAACTGAAGAGTTGGTAACATACATATTACTATAGTATGCCTTTTAGAGAAGAAAAATTGTACACATGTATAAAACTTACAAGTTACAACAAGAAGAAAAACATCCAGGGGTCCGAGAAACTATACTGTAATCCAAAAAAAGTGCAATAAAAAAAATTGCCATTGATGGCTTTCTTTGATAGAGATTGGAAGGGCTTAACACATGAACAAAGATACACAACTATAAAGTTTGAATTACAAGATTAAGGAACATAAAGTGAATGAGGGAGCCAGTGAGAGTTTTTCTTTTTATCTATTGGATTGGCAGATTAATTTCCTAAATGTTTGGTCACGACGTACCTAAATTCATCTACTAGCATATTTCTTCTTACTGATGGTCTACAGAGTTGACACTTGAAAGAGCAATGCGCAAAAGTGGTCTGATCAGACTTCAAACTAAGGGCTATGCTGAAAGGCAACACCTAACACAAAGGAGTGTCATTTCTTCCAACTTATATATGGCACAACTATTCCTGCCAGATTTACTGATCCAAATGCACAGCAACATCAATTTTTTATACATGCTCATGTCATAGGCAATATATTCTCATATGATGATCATTTAATCACGAGAGAGCATAACAACCCATATCTTGTGGATCTGAATACATCATTCTAAGGTAGGGGACAAACCAAGAAGCTAAAACAGACTGTTGGCGCTATGGAAACCCCCTCAATAAGCATGTAACTTCTCATAGTTGATAGGTTCAAAACCATGGATCCAATCCACTTTACCAAATGCTTGTTAGGTTCAAAAATAAAACAAACTTGATGATGTAGTGAAAAAATGCAATTGTCAGCGTGTAAGATAATTATCCAAAATTAGTGCAGAATGCAGCCTTGTCTCACCCGATAGTGTACTTTGATTCTATCACCTTTGTGCGCTTGAATGTCGCAAGATTCGGGCTTAAACTGCAAGAACATATAGGAAGACCCATAAGTCAAGTAAGCAAAATCATAACTGATAAAATATATTTCCCTATATGGTTCCACTTCTAGTCCGGACCTCCGTGATCCGAGCATTTTTTTGACGATCCGATCCGTCCAATGTGTTCAGAAAGTGTTTTCAAGTGTCCACGCAAAAAATCTTTAAAAAAAAATACCGGGAAGGGCTTGATCCAAGCAATTTTCGCAAAACTGTAAAAATATAGTTTTTGCGAAAAACTGCTTGGATCAAGCCCTTCCCGGTATTTTTTTTTTGAAGATTTCCCGCGGGGACCCTTGAAAACACTTTCTGAACACATTGGACGGTTAGGATTTTCCAAAACTAATTTGCAAAACAAAAAAAAATCATTTTTTCTTATTCTCGGGAGGGTTTGGACTAGGAGATTTCCCTATATATATATATACAGTCCCGATCTCTTAAGGGATCCCGCAAATGGGATTCCGTGCGGACTTGGCCCTTTTTCAACTTTCCGGATCAAATTTTGACGATCCGAACCGCTCAATGTTTTTAAAATGCATTTTCCAAGGCCCACGCGGAAAATCTTCAAAAAAAAATACCCGGAAGGCCTTGATCGGATCAGTTTTTGTTAAAAACGCTATATATCTCGTCAAAATTTGGCTCGGAAAGGTGAGGTCCGCACGGGATCCCATTTAAGGGATCCCTCATTAGATCATTTGTGTATATATATATATATATATAGAGAGTAAGCAATCAAAAACAAGAATAGTGTCTCATCTGATTACTACTATAGCTTACATGACATACATTACAATTTCCAGGCTTCTTGATACTTACCAAAAAATATAAATGCAAAAGTATGGGCACTCTTAACATTCAAAGCGATTACCTTTACACCGATCTGCAACTCAGTAACATCGCCCGACTTCTTCGCTAAAACTGAACAATAGAAGTACTATAGTTTTGTTATTTCATAGGAAAAGATCAACAATGAGATTGGACATTCTGCAATTGATCAGTTGCAGAGAATGCTCAGCCCCATATCACACAATTTAAAGGGCAAAAAAAAAAAAAAAAAACTGAAAAATAAATCACCTAGCGAGGAAAGAAACAACCGAAGCAACACGAAGCGGCCTTTGATGCGCAGCTGAATCTCACCTTCACCATTCTCTCTGCCTCTCTAGCTTTGAGAAATCGTAATCTGAAGATGGCGGCGAGAGCTGCGATTCCACAAGAGGCGAAAGGAGCTGAAAGCCTGAAACCAAAATTAAGCGGTTTGGAGCCCTCAGGATACCATGTGCTAATCAAATTATGCCACGTACGCTAGATGACACCATAATTTACTGCAGCAATTTCCAATTCGCGGCCGCAAGGTTTTATCTTCTAGGATTGTGGCCGCGAGATAGGAAAGGAACTATGGTCCAGTCCAGTCCCCCCAGTATCCAGTTCCGTCCGATTTTAACTTTTTGGGACATACCAGGTTCTCAATAATGATCAGAACAATGATCGGGTTTGTTCATTACGTGAAGCTCGTCAAGTACTTCAAAATTGAAAAAAACTCATGTTCATAGGAAGCCGATCAATGCCTTATCCAAAGATTCTTCCGATCAATGCCTTATCCGAAGATTCTGAACACATTAGTATCTTGAAACAAATGGGCCTGGTTTAGTGTGTTAGTGCATTTCTTTTCCAAAAAAAAAAAAATTATTTTCCAGGTAAAGCATCGACGGGTATCCTATGAACATGATTTTTCACAAGGTTGAAGTGCTTGACGAGCTTCACGCAATGATCGGACCTGATCATTATTGTTGGTCCGGGATGGGCCCAAAAAATTGAAACTTCTGGAATGGACCTTCGGGTAGGAACTGCAGACATATTAACCGGAGAAAAATCAGAAGGTTCAAAGCATAACCAACTCATACAGTTTACCCGCGATGATCAAACTACCCCAATAACGGTCAGCCCGTCCCCTTCTCCCCTCCACCACCCCAAAAAATCACACCCACCACCGCACACCACCCCCCTTCCGCCCTCTCTCACAAATAGAAATAACAACCACCGCCACCAATGGAGGAAAACGAAACACACCCTCTCAAACTCCTCCTATCCCTCCTCCTAACAATCGCCACCACCCTCTCCTCCTCCGCCGCCGCTTCCTCCGACGATGCATCCGTCATGGCCAAACTCGCCAAGTCCCTGACCCCACCCCCCTCCACCTGGTCCACCACCCCCGACCCCTGCGACTGGACCGGCATCTCCTGCGACACCTCCGACCACGTCATATCCATCGACCTCCCTTCCAAATCCCTCACCGGCCAATTACCCCCCGAGTTAAACCAGCTCTCTCACCTCGAATCGATCTCTCTCCAACGGAACAGCCTCTCCGGCCCCTTCCCCTCTCTCTCTAACCTCTCCTCCTTACAAGAGATCTCTCTGGACAGCAACAACTTCAGTTCCATTCCTTCCCCTTTCCTATCCGGCCTCACAAGCTTACAAACCCTATCCATTTCACAAAACCCCAATCTACCCCCATGGACCATTCCTTCCACCCTTTCTGATTCCACAACCCTAACCACTCTTTACGCAGCGAATACTAACCTTTTTGGGGAAATACCCGATATATTCGGCTCGTTACCGAATCTTCAAAACGTTAAGCTTTCGTATAATAATTTGACCGGGGGTTTACCCGCTTCATTTGCGAAATCTGGGATTCGAAATTTATGGTTGAACAATCAGGATGTAGGGTTTTCTGGTAGGATCGACGTGCTCGGGTCAATGCCGGGGTTAAATCAGGTTTGGCTTCATCTAAACCATTTTTCTGGTCCCATTCCGGATTTATCTGCGTGTACTTCATTGTTCAATTTATCGCTGAGGAATAACGAGTTAACGGGTCCTGTCCCGGTTTCGCTGACTACTCTACCTAACCTAGTTAACGTTTCGTTACAGAACAATAGGTTACAAGGCCCACAACCTAGTTTTCCTGATTCTGTTCAGGTGAGTCTTGGAACGACCAACAGTTTCTGTAATCCGAGTCCAGGTCCTTGCGATTCGCGAGTGAGTGTATTGCTTGAGATTGCAGGGGCATTGGGGTACCCTATGGCTTTGGCTGAGTCTTGGTCTGGGAATAACCCTTGTCTGGGTTGGAAATCTGTTTCTTGTGATTCCATAGGGACCGTAACCGTGCTTAATTTCGGGAAACAGGGTTGGGTTGGGACGATATCGCCTGCCATTGCTAACCTCACTGGGTTAACTAGTCTTCTTTTGAATGATAATAATCTCACTGGAACTATTCCCCCTGGATTGACAAAATTGGTGCAACTCCGGCTTGTGGATATATCCAACAACAATGTTTCTGGGACAGTACCGAAATTTGGTCCCGGTGTGACATTGAAGACATCTGGTAATCCATTTCTTGGAAAAGAAGTGTCATTATCAGGAGATGGAAGTTCAAGTAATTCGTCGGGAGATGGAAGTTCAAGTAATTCGTCGGGTGGAGGTGGAACGACTATTGATTTGACACCAAAAAAGAATAAGTCAGGTGTAGCGTGGTGGGTAATTGTTGCTACGATTGTTGTTGCTGTGACTGTTATCGTAGTTTTGTCATTGGTGATTTATAAGCGATTTGTGAAGAATCAGAATAGCAAATACGAGTGGATTAAACAAGGGTCCAGAAGTGGGACCGAAAAGTCGAAGAAGAGTGAAGATAGTGCTGAGATTGGGTATGGTGGCTTTGGAAGTGAACTCCCAAGTCAAGGCAGTGCTAATAATAGTGATGTTCAAGTTTACGACGGTGGCAGTGCTGTGATTCCCATAGAGGTGCTCCTTGAAGCGACAAACAATTTCAGCGAAGAAAACATTGTAGGTCGGGGAGGATTTGGGGTTGTCTATAAAGGTAAACTCCACGATGGGGTGGAGATAGCAGTTAAAAGAATGGAAGCAGCCCAGGTGAGTTCGAAGGGGATGAACGAGTTCCAGGCTGAAATTGCTGTTCTGTCTAAGGTTAGGCACCGGCATTTAGTCGCGCTTCATGGGTTTTGTGTTAATGGAAACGAGAGGCTTTTGGTCTATGAGTATATGCCTCAAGGGACATTGGCCCAACATCTATTTGATCACAAAGAAATGGGGTTTTCTCCGCTTACTTGGAAGCAAAGAGTCGCGATAGTGCTAGACGTTGCTAGAGGGGTGGAGTATTTGCACAGCTTAGCACAGCAGAGTTTCATCCATAGAGATCTTAAACCCTCTAATATACTTCTCGGAGATGACATGAGAGCTAAGGTGTCGGATTTTGGCCTGGTTAGGAATGCCCCAGATGGAAAGCACTCAGTGGAGACAAAGTTGGCCGGAACTTTTGGATATTTAGCACCAGAGTATGCCGGTAAGCACAAGTTCATAATAACTTACCATGCAAGAGTGCATCGGTCAGTTGATTCTGAAGTTATTCATGCTTGAAATGTTTGGGCTGATTTGGTTATGTTAATATGGTCAATTTCGTAATAACTGATCCAAAATCTATCTCTTTATCAATTCAGGTTTTTCGCAGTAAATTGAATATCATGTATGTTCTATAGAGAAACTAAAAATACATACTCGTATTTTGTTGAGTTTATAAGCAACGGTTAACCTTAGATTTCCATAAAAGAAAAAGCCTATATACCTTTTATTATCCATTTTACAATCAATCATGTTTCAGTACATTGTGTATGTGGATTGTAAACGGCCTTGACTAATGGAAATCTAAGCATTAGTTAATTCCAGCATTAGTCGTTATTTAAAGGTCAAAATTACACGTGTTGCATAAAATTATCCATCAAGTGTAGGAGTACTCTCTTTTTTATCTCACAGCTCATCTATGTTTAGAAGATTGTGAAGCTACAAAAAAATATCGAATTCAGTATGTAGTCAAATTTGTTGAACGATTTCTTTTCGTTTTCTCAGCCACTGGAAAAGTGACCACAAAGGTTGATGTTTTTGCATTTGGGGTGGTCTTGTTGGAGATAATCACGGGCAGAAAAGCACTAGACGATACCTTACCCGATGAACAAAGTCATTTAGTCAGTTGGTTTCGAAGGCTCCTCAACAACAGAGATAGCATCAGGAAATCTCTGGATCGCACACTTGATCCAGATGAAGAAATGTTCGAGAGCATATGCAAAGTAGCTGAACTGGCGGGTCACTGCACTGCTCGTGAACTATTTCAGCGGCCAGATATGGGTCACGCGGTTACTGTCTTGGCTCCCCTTGTTGACCAATGGAAACCCACAACCAAACCCACAACCCATGAAGAAGAAGACAGCTTTGGCATTGATCTCCACATGAGCCTTCCTCAGGCCTTACAGAATTGGAAATCTAGTGAAGGTAGTTCCTTAATGAGCAGGAGGTTTCAAAATGGTTAGACATCTACAAGTACCCCTAGTGGACATTCAGATTTCGCGAGCTCTTTCAAGTTGAAGGATGACAGATGATTTGAAAGGCAGATGCAAATTGCCACTGTTTAATACCAAGACAGCTTTCTACGCCATTTACCCAATGTTTATGAATGGGTACTTGAGTTGTTGTACTTGCACAAATCATCTTTTTCAACTTTTTTCTTTCTTTATTTTACTTATCCTTTCTTTCATATTTGTATAGATTTCTCTTATTGAAAATTTGTTCATATTTTACTTATCCTTCTTTCATATTTTGTATAGATTTATCTTCTTCTTCTATTTTTCAAGAACTTGGTAAAAAAGAAGTGGTAATAGAGATTATGAACTTACTGTGCCTGATAAGTACAAGATCTGCTCTATTCCTTCATACGCAGGTTTTGTTCATTGCTTAACTCGAGACTGTTTAATAATCGAGTGCAGAGGTGCATCATCATTCATCATGCTGATACCCTGTTCGGTTTGCTACTTATGCCTGGAGGGCAATTTTAGTTAGTTCACTCGGGGAACAAATGTGTTTCTTCAAAATCAGCTTTCTTAGGATTTCCAGCGCATAAGCCAAAAGTAGAATCTGAGCCATATCTTTTTGGAACAGCATTGGAGACAATAAAAGAAATAGTAGTCATAAGTTACGGCACTTAGCCGAGGGAAAAAAAGTTACGGCACTTAAACTGCAGTAAACGCCCCCTTACTCCTTTGATTTCCTTCAGATGGATTACTTTGCTTTGCATGCCCATACAAATAGTGTTTTCACTATTTATCTTCTTAATTTGGAATTTTGGAGTTGCCTGGCAATAGAGCACCGTGAAGGGATTCCAATTGAGCTAAATATGTCACCCTGTTGCAATTTTGTTGAGCACTATTGCATGTGTGAAGACTTAAATTTTCATGATGAATAGACAGAAGTAATGCCAGCTGAATAGTTACACAGTTATTTTGTTGCCCTGTTCTCTACCACCTTCTTTGATAATCACATCAGGTCCAGGATATGAGTAGTGGGCTAGTATGCTGTTTTAGTTTATTTCATTGAAATGTTTCCAAAATTGAAATTGGGCAACTTCTAGAAAAAGGGAAAATAAAAACCAAAAGCTCAATGAACCTAACCACATCCTTTCTTAAAGATTAGTTCTTCTTGACCCTTATAATTACCATCCCTTGATAAGACATTTATTGTAGTTGCTGGATCACCTTGTCAAGTTGTTTTCACCCTGATTGAATTCATAACAATTGTGTGGCTTTTCAGTATCTAAGAGAGTGTGGTCCGGGCTTCCATTTTTCTGTAGCGATCGTTTTGTTTACTTCGTGACCAAAAATTTGGAATAATTGGGGGTGAGCGGGGACTGGGCCCCTGCTTGCACCCCTTATGTCCGCCCTTGTTCGTGACTGTGTCCAAAGGTAAGGGCAGGTTGGGTAGTTCTTGCTACAATTTCTATTATGATGCTATCATTTCAATTGATAGTTGATGGAAATACTTGTCTTTTTATGTGATCCTATTTTCCTCCTGATTTCGATCATGTTTTGTTGTTTCTTTTATGCGACTAGCTCATTCATGCATGGAAAGCTAGAGAACAACATGGTCAACAGTGGGGAATAGTCCTTTGAGTGAATGAAATTTTACTAGGTTGATGGATTAAGCTTCCTTTTGTGCACTATCTTGTTTGTTCATCAATGGTGCTGCTAGGCAAATTCTTGGTGGTTAAATTTATGGACATGGAGGATTGCCGTTGCAGTGGACCTTATTAGCCGTTGGCACCCAAAGAGGTATTTCTGAATTTCATTGATTTTGTTCTTGCTGAATCATTTCTGTTTTCTTTAGCGCTGGTTTTGCTGTAGAGATATGTACAAGCAAGTAGAGGTGAAGGGCTAATTCTGGTACATTGTCGTGTGAGTAAGAAAGAAAATACAGGTCACAAATCCTTAAAATCAGGACATTTTGCGTCTGTTAGGCCAACACCGGAAAATCCACAAAAGAAAAGATTCGCAATGGGAGTCGACCCTGAAACTTTCCAGATTTGTGGAAAGACCTTTGAAAGGGATGCAGAGAATCTTATTGAGAAAGGAGAAACAAAGCATGTAGAAAGAAAATATTGGCACTGCACATTGACATGGCCATGCGTAATGTTCATAACTATAAACGATCGAGCTTATTCATTGCAATGCCCTTCGAAATACGAGAATTGTATCAGTCATCACGAAATGCCTACTTCAACACAAGGACACAACACGTATCATTAGAAAAACCCCTTGGATGATGTAAAATTTTCATCCTTTGAAGCTCCTCATCTCTGCTGCCATTTTGTTTATCTAGCTGCGGCAGCACCCTATCTTTGAGCAGCCGCGAGTGTAGTTATTTGCAGGGGTCCTTGGGCCCTTCATCTGTTGTGTGCAACCACGGTGGGGACTGGCAGGCCATTTGCAAGGGTTACGCGCATCGTAGATTATGGTTCTGGCCTGCTGCGGCTGGGCATTGGCCTCAACGTTGCTCAGCACCAACACCAACACCAACACCGCGCTGATGAGAACCAGACACAAGAACCATGACTTCATTTTACAATTCACGCGAATAATTTTCGTCCAATCCGGTGGTAGGTATATTTTTCTTTCTATTGCTGTTGTGTAAAGGAATGGAATCAATTGGTGCTCTATATAGATTTGCCTAAACTAGGACCAGTTGATAAGCCCTTTGAATGGAGACAATTTTGGGTGCAAATAGGGTACCATGTGGCGCCTGACGTGGTACCCGTCACACCTCGTCCATCTAAGAGACCAATGGTCCAGATTTTAAATAAACTCTTCCACGGAAAAGTTAAACTCTTCACGGAAAGAGTTTATTTAAAATCTGGACTATCCAAAATATTTTTTGATGGCCGGGATGCGCGCCGGGTTCCGCCACGTGATACCCGGCTGGCACCCAAGTTTTTCTCCTTTGAATTACTTTGTTATGGAGAAACTGTTAGATTTGATAAGAACGAGTTGTGAATGGTTCAGAGAGAAATTTGGGATGTTAATGGTATTGGATTCTGTTCATGTAAAGGCATAAATAGGGTTAGTCATTGAACACTTTGTTGAAAATTTTGACCCTCGAGATTTAAGAAAATGATCATTTCAAGCTGTAATGGGTGAGAGATTAGAAGGGTGAGGATCTAAGGGCGTAGTAGGTGTGAGCCACTATATTATTAGGATGTCCCTTATTGCTTGTTGTGTGTTTCTTTGGGTATGATCTCACAACAATCATTGATGCTGCTGGTTATTGAAACTACTTGTTAGTACTAGTTGTTGTTACTGGTTGCTCACTGATTGCGTGCTTGTGAATATCTGTTACATTTTGCCAGTTTGCTAGTTACCCGGTTACTCTGTTTTCTCAGTTACTCTGTTCATCAGCCATTACTCAGTTACAGGCCAGTTACGGCCTAGATATCCTGTAATCCACGGTATTGGGTGTTACTCTGTTGTTCTCTGCTGCATTCTGTTGGGTGTTACCCTCCTTATGATCACGGTATTGGTCAGTGAGGGTACTGCGTTCTGGTGATAGGACAGTCTCATGTTGCATTTTGGTGTCTCTGTCCAGCTTTAATTAAGTCTCACGAATTGGATGTAGTGCTACACATTTGAGGGGTTTTTCCCTTTCTGTTAAATAACATATCCTTGGGGGGTTGTCCCTTGGAATGAGGTGATACCTTTGGGAGGGGGTTTTTCCTCCTGCTGCATATTAACGTTTGCATCGACAGGGTGCGGTTCGCCTCCTTACAGCCCAAGAGTTCATACTAACAATCCTCTTGGGCCCTTCTGACCTCACGGTTGGTTGTGTGCTCTTTTGAGTCGATTCATTGTTCTGGTAATAAGCCTACTATCACTACATTGCGAGATGATTTCAGAGATCAGCAAGTCAGTTGGTCAGCTATATCTGCACTCTACCCCAGGTGGGGATGACCATGATTTAGTTTTCTTCGCTACCCACTGCGCTGGGATTATACCTACAACGAGGGGGTTGTCCTCTTACTACTAGTTTGTAATTCTTGGTCTCGGTCATTGACCCATTCCTTGTGACGTCAGTGTTATGTAACAGTTGTTTCTGTTCCCTCTCTTCGATGGATCCGAACAACCTCTTCCATTTCTTCTAGTTTTCTGTTTTATTTAGTTCCAATTCCCTTCCTTTGTAGCCTTTTGGCCCCTGCAATTTTTTGTTTTCTTTTCCTTTTTGTTTTTGTCCTCCTGGGGTATGCTCCTTGTAGACTGTATATTCGGTTAGTCCCTTTTATTTTCAAGCTTGGTTTACCCAAAAAAAAGCTGTAATGGGTTATATATAGATTTGTCTATTTCAAGTTGCAATATGCCAATGTAATGATCTAGTTTAAGAGATTACTAATTAATAAGCGTAATATTTCCGTGCATACACTGTCCCGAACACCTAGTTATAAAAAAAGAAGAGACGAGGTATCGTAAAACGGTGCAAATACTCCAGTACTCCAGACAAACACTCTAGCTTTTATTAATGATTAAGTACCTCTCATGCAGAAATATCAGCAGATTATTTAATTGCAAGTCGTGTTCCCTTTCGATCTTTACTCTTCCTTTTTTATTTCTTTTTAGCATGCCTATAGATTTGAATCATTCAAATGTAAGAATCCGCCTAGATTATTGAAATTCACATTGATTACAAGAGAGAATGGATCTCAGTTTGCTGAATTTCGGAGCGTTTGTTTTTTCTCGGTTAAGGGTGCAAGAGGGGGTGATCGGCGTAGCCATCTCTCATCGGCGCAACCACATATCCAAGACCCGTGATGGAACTTTCTAAGAAGCGATCCCACCAAGTCGCGAGTATAAAAAAATTTGTCTCACACGTTTGTGAACTAATTCGGCAGAAATTAAGAGCACACACTGAAGTCCAACAACTTTCCTAACTCGGCTACCGGCTAACGCCAAGGTGGTTGCTTCAACTTAGCTTTTTGCTTGCTTCTCGGAGAGTTCTATGAGTAAATAACCTTCAAAGAAAATCAACCTTAACCATTTCAAAACTTCAATGGCGTGAAGGAGGGTGCAATAAAACCAGTTTTCTTCTTTGACTCCTCCAAACACGGTCTAGTTAATTTATTCAGATAATTAGGATTACTAATTATATTAAACTATGGATTTTCTCTAATTAAATAAGACGTAACAACTACTGGGGATGTTAAATCTTAATGCCATTGACTTGTTAAAATGTGCAGGCAACAACTACCCCTTCTAATCCGTCACGCGAACCGATCACAATATAAATAACCTAATTCCACCCTAAGAAAAACCTCACAAATATAGTTTTGAAGCATCAAAAAACCTTTTCCTTCCTCCTCAAGTCTTCTTCTTCTTCTCTCTCTCTCTCTCTCCAGCAACAACATGGTTCTTTTCCTCCTGAAGATCATTTTTTTGGCCTTGACCACCGTATCAAACCTGATTTCCCGCGTAATCTTCAACGTTGCAGCAGGCCTTGTACTTTTGCTAATCCAAGGGTTAAAAGTCCCCGGTGAAGCAGCCAAAGGCGCGATGGAACAATTCAAGTCAAGTGCAGAGTACTTGGTGGAATTTGTATTGGAAATAATCAGCACTGTCATTTCTTCTCTTTTTGATCTCGTCAAAGACGGTGTTTTGGGGTCTTTGTCTGCTACCGGATCGGCCATTGGAGGACTTTTGGAGCAGACGAGGGACTCGATGGAATGGTTGGTGAAAGAGGTCGTTTCAGATGTTCTGGAAGGGTTTTTGGAGATGGTTTCGACAATAGTTGCCGATTTGTGGAACAATTACAAAGCTGCTGTTGGATACGTAGCGAAAAATGCTTGACTTCCTTTCTTTTTATCATCTGTTCATTTTTTTTGGTCAATGTAGAGTTGGATGTAAAAAATACATTTTGTCAAGAAAAATTCTTGTAGTCAGAACTTAGAACAAAAAAATTATTTAATTATTTAGCAGTTTATGAGTTTTGCAATAATGTCTGGATATAGAAATATCCAGTTCTCATCCTCAGTGTGTTTGTGTGTTGTCTTTACATTTTCTCCTGATCTGTTGTTACTTTCTACTGAATACTGTAAGGGAAAAATCTAAAATCAGATCAATTGATGTAGAACAAGTATCGGTCCAATTCTATGATCAGTTGGACCGGGTGAAGCCCCAGAGGCCGAAACAACTTTTAATTGAAAATTGCCAAATTCGGCAATTTATCGACGAGCCCCAAAATCGGCCCAAACTTGACGGGCTGAAGCAAGCGTTACGGTCAAGACTCATGACCTTAAGTTTGTGACTGATGGTGGATTTCGGCCAAATTCCTTTATTTAGGCCTTCAATTTAGTAATTTTTCTATATTATGAAATAATTAGATTACGAATTACTCTTAGCGTATAATTCCGTTTTTATTGATTCCAGTTGAGAAAGTCTTGTAATTCTTTCTAGTTTTCAATTTTGGGAGTTTCCCTAATTTCTGGAATATTTTATTTTTTAGTAATATTTGCTAGGGTTTCCTATAAAAGGGCATCATATAATATCTATTATTCAGCATATTTCAATCAATATAATTCAGAGTTTTATCTCTTCTTTCTTCTTGTGGATTCAAGAACCCTAGGAGATTTGAGGCCTATCCCATTTGGAATAGTACGCTAACTATTCTCTCGTAAATTCCGTTGCGTCAACTGGGTTGTCACTAAGACCGTTCTTCTTACTGGTAAAAGACGAGTTTTAGTAACAGGAGACTCTACTATATGTAACATCGTAATATATCTTCATAAATGCAATCTTCGTACAAATGTAACGTTCATTAATGTAATCTTCGTACGAAATTAACATATTGCAATTTGTTTGATCCTTATCCCGCTCTACCACTTAAAATTGTATAAATAAGGCATTGTCACGTCATTTTCAATGAATTTATGTATGAACAATTTATGTGTTATTATATGAAAGTAATGGTTAATCCGGCCTTCTTGTGAAAAAAATTCTCAATAAAAAATTCTCCCCTCCCCTGTATTTGTGTCATAATTAAAAATCTTTTGAAAGACCATTCAATCCACCTCTAACATCAAATTCAGCTTTCATATGTATCTGCAATTAATGGTCCAAGAACACAAAAACAGGAAAATAGAAGAAAAGAGAGACTGATACGCGGTTTTGTGGGTTTCTTGGGGGCTACGCTGTGTTACCCGATGGAAGTTTTATTTTTTCCCTCTTGGCTACGATATGGACGTTGAAACTTGGAAGAGATGTTTTCTAGACAAGAACCTCCTTATAGGTGGTTTGGTATTAGAAAATAACCGGAAAACCTATGGGTACCGACCCATAGGTACAGAGAATGCACAGATTGTGCTCGGGGACTCACGTTTGGGTTCCACACGAGTGATCTGAACCGTTCATTCTTCTTAAAACATTTTTCCGAGTGGGCCCACAAAATTTTAGCTCAATCGGACAGTTAGAAGTGGTCGAACCAAAGTCCCACCGTTTCAATCAAAAAAATTTGGATTGAAACGGTGGGATTTTGGTTTGACCACTTCTAACCATTCAATTGTGCTGAATTTTTGTGAGCCCACTTGGAAAGAATTTCTAAGAAAAATGAACGGTTCGGATCACTCGTGTGGGACCCAAAAGTGGGTCCCCAAGCACGATCTGTGCATTTTCTGTGCACTACGCTCTGTATGCGTAGCAGGGTCCGAAAATAACTGATGTACGGTTTTCACACTTCACTAGAGAAAAACTGAAATAAATATTTAATCCAAAAAAATTCATGAACATAATTTCACATCATGACAAATAATTGAAGAAAAAAAAAAGAAGAAGAATTTTCATGGTTATTGTTTTACATTGCTGTTGTGAACTTACACAGTTACACTCAAACTGTGTGACATCAACATCTAATTAAATATCGATAAAAAAAAAAAAACATACGAATAAATAAATGTCATCCCAATAATGATTTTTTTTTTTCTTTCAAACGTATGGTTGTCATATATATTACCCCGTTTTGACCCACGAACTCTTCTCTTCTTTGTTCATCCAGGCTGTAAATAGAGATTCTGATTTTGGGAATTTTCAGCATACCTGACTGGTAATATTGTGTGTGTGTATATATATGTATGTATATTACTTTTTCATAATTTCGTGTAAATTAAACAACATACAATCAAAAGAAGAATAGGGGAATTATTTTTGTAGATAAATTCTATTGTTTTCTATATATGATTAGTATAAACTAATGCGAAAAATTGAAATATTTGCAGGCGAGCCTGGTGTGTGTTTTTTTCTGTCAACTTTCAAATTTCAATGCCGGTGATTTTATTCCACTTATATACTAACCTGGCATTGGCGTAAAGCCCTTCGATTTTCTTGGGAGAGACAATCGCGATGACGACAATTGAAACGTCACCATATCTGCGGTTGCTTGCTCGCGAGATTCCAAACACTATATTACTCTGCTTCTCTCTCTCTCTCTCTCTCTAAGATACTCCTAGACGTTGTTCTGTAAATATTTGGAATTACTACTAACATTTATGGCGGGGAAGATGATGCATGCGGTTCAGTACGACCGCTATGGAGGAGGACCAGCTGGTTTGAAGGTAATTAATTTCGTTTACATATGCCTGTTTCCAGTATAATTGGTTCTCTTATCATCAATTCATCAAGAACTATGAGAGATTAAGTGGGATGAATAGTAAGTTCAGTAGAGATCTGTCTAAGAGAATAACCAAACAGAGCTCATGTCTTAAATAATCAATCGGGGTCGGTTACATGAATTTCGTTGTGAATATTGAGTATTCTCTATTGGGTACATCGTGTTTTCATGATATTCGAAAAAGCCATAGTTACTTTCTAACTACTACATCTGATGTCACTTTTGGTGTACCCCTCTCCTTGGTTTACCATCAAACGTAACAATACCACATGGGTCTTATGTGTTTTGGCCTAAAAAGTTAACTGACTTATTTTTTCGTCTTTATTTGATTTTTTTCATGTTTTTTAGTTTTACATCAACTTTTTGTGTATTATTGGTTCGTCTCGGTAAAATGAATAAAAAAAGTAAAAAATTATGATCGAATCATAATTTTTTTGAATAAAGACAAAAATAAGTTTTAAAAAAACATTTTTTTACACTTTTTTCGATCTTATTCAAAAAATTGAAAGTTCTAGTCATAATCTTTTACCTTTTTGGATTCCTTTAGCCGAGACGAATCAATAATACTCAAAAAATCGATGCAAAACTAACAAAACGCAAAAAAAAAAAAATCAAATAAAGACAAAAAAAATAAGTTAAGTTGGCTTTTTAGGCCAAACTTATAGATGTCTAAACTACCTAAATCCATTTTCTCTTGCCTTATCTTCTATCGGTGCTACCCCTATCATTGAACAAATTTTATCTCTTCTAATTCTATCTCCCAAAGTACTACCACTTGTCCATCTCCATATTCTCATCATTTAGACCCTTTTGTACATTCTCATTAATTTAGACCCTTTTCATTTAGTCTGATAAGAGAATGGAAAAGGCAAAACTTCTGTTGAATAAAATCAGTAATGACGAAAGGTCATCTTTCTGAATTCAGACCCTTTCCTCCTACAAGTACAAGTCTCATTTGCCATTCCAGGCATTCTGCATAAATACTTTCCCTAATTCAACAATCAGAAGTTGAAAACCGCAATTTAGCATGTTAAATCTTTGTCAGCAAAGAGGGAGGTCGCTTATGAAATTGTTTTGCCTTGACACCAGTGAAGTAACTAGTTATCACTGAAGGGGAGGTATTGGTAATTTCACATTGATTGCTTTATGTACTGTTTGATCTTAATTTTTTTTTTTTTTTAAGTATGAACTTTTAGCCTCCCACATTGAGGATATGAAAGCATACAAAGACATGTAAATATAGGAGCAGAGATCATGTTTGAAGTTAGAAATGATGTCTCTTTCAATTTTTTATCTCTTAATCTGATTATGCTTTTGTTGTTGAATTCTTTGGGAGTAGAAATAGAAGAGAGGATGACGTTGAACCCTTAAACTGTCCAACGGCTGCCCTAATCTATTTTTTTGAGAGTTTGACACTTAAATCTGAGTGGGTATGAGAATGTCGGCATACTGGATTTTAACAAAAGGATTCGCTGCGGTTAACGTTCAGTCTAAAGTTGCATTTAATGCATTGTGCAGCATGTCGAGGTTCCTGTTCCTGTCCCAAAAAAGTATGAGGTTTTGATAAAGGTGGAAGCAGCTAGTTTAAATCCAGTAGATTGGAAAATGCAGAAAGGCATGCTGCGTCCTATTTTTCCTTCCAAATTTCCTCACATACCTGGTAAGTTCTTTGACGCTGTATTATAAATTTTTTCCTAAGATGAAATTGCGAAGTCCTGTTTACAAGATTGTATGTTCTAATACATGTCTTTCTTTCTTTCTTTCTTTCTTTTTTTCTCAGCTGTCTTACCTCAAGTTTAGAGCTGGTTATGCTTCATTTCATTTTACTTGAGGCTATAGTCCTTCACTCTTCACTCTTATAAATTCAATAAAGTCTATTCTAACTTTTTCTCATAAGGACCTCCATTATGGTAAGAGTTGGTCTATCTAAAGGCATATCTGTCATCGAGAATGTGATATCTTGAACATGACCTTTGCCATGATAGTTTTTGCTTAGTGTCTTTATACATAAAAGATCCAGCCATTTACACTCAGACCATTTATAGTAAACTATTATAGAAGATAGTCTCTTCAGGATAAGAGTGTTCCATATGGTCTTCCCTTTCTTTGAAACGGGTACCACTCACCACACGCCTCTCCTCTTGGCATAACCACAGTTATGGATTGTCAGATGAATTTGTCATGATTTGTTCAATTTTGGAAGATTTTGTCCGAGATAGAGGTTTGGGTTTCGAGTCTATGGAGAGACATCGAATCCCTTTTGGTCTTCAATCCTAACCCCCCAGCTGATGTACACAATGTTGACAACAAAAAAAAGTTGGTTACATGTAATTGAAATTCCCTTTCCCCTTCACATCATGATGTTTTATTTGAAGGCCGTGTCTTGCAATTTAATGAATTTGTTGACTTAATCTCATATTGGGACAGCAACTGATTGTTTCCTACTGAAGGCCGTGTCTTACTTTTGGGACTGATTGTTTCCTTCTTATGGTTGGAACAGCAACTGATGTAGCAGGAGAAGTAGTGGAGGTTGGAAATGGAGTCAAGAATTTTAAACCCGGTGACAAAGTTGTAGCCTATCTTAGTCCTTTTGTAAGTCTCATTCTGCCATGTTGTGTTCCCCTTTCTCTCTGGCTTTTGCATTTGTCAATTCACCAATAGGCAATAGCTAAGCCGCATAGGCAAACTCCTTGTTAGAATGCTTAGAATGATCCAAAACTTGTTTTCACGAGGCGAGGATAGATAACATCACCGAATGGATACTCTTGTCGTCTGATAAAGTTAATTGTTGAGGCTCGCCATCTCATATAGATCATTTTTCCGGGTCACCTCTCGGTGAGGTGGTTTTCCTTCAAGCTTGTAACATCATAACTTCATAAGGTACATGCCAGAAAGGGAAAGAAAGAAAATGACCTCATGTCTTTTTGAGAAATCGCCTTAACATTTCTCTGCATCAACCATGAACTATATTAGTTATAAGGTTTTGCTGGTTGACTTGAACTTTTTTTCCTCTTGTTTGATGGTAGTCAACTTGTTATGTTAAAGTCCTGCAAAAAATTGTCATGTCAAAACGAAACAAACTTAAACACCATCAAAGAAATGAAGGAAAAGAAGGCCAAATAATGTCGTCTTGCTTGATGGGAGGGAAGTCTTTGACATTAGACTGGAGGATTATAAGGTGATCCAGGTAAACACCGAACGTGCAAATAAAGGCAATTTCAGTGTGCTGGACAGAACTTTGTTACAAAAAGGTAGAGAGTCGCTTAACTATACAAGAGCAACGTTTGTATTTTTGTTGACATTCTATCTTTGTTTTTGGATGTTCCATGGATTGAATCAAAGAGTGGAGGTGGACTAGCTGAGTTTTCAGTGGCCAAGGAGAATCTGACAGTTTCAAGGCCTCCTCAGGTATCAGCAGCAGATGGCGCAGGCCTGCCTGTGGCAGGCCTTACAGCTCTCCAGGCCCTTACCCAGTCGGCTGGGGTCAAGCTCGATGAAAGTGGTCCACGGAAAAATATTCTGATCACGGCTGCCTCCGGTGGAGTAGGCCACTACGCAGTTCAATTAGCAAAGCTAGGAAACACGCACGTGACAGCCACTTGCGGGGCCCGGAACTTGGATTTCGTGATGGGCTTGGGGGCCGATGAGGTTGTGGACTACAAAACGCCCGATGGGGCTGCTCTGAAAAGCCCATCCAGCCAGAAATACGATGTTGCTATTAACTGTGCCTTGAGCATGCCTTTCTCTGCTTTCGAGCCTAATCTGAGCCCAAATGGGAAGGTGACGGATGTGAATCCGAGTTTTGGTACTGTGAAGACTTCTGCCTTGAAGAAACTGACATGCTCTAAGAAGCAGATGGTGCCCCTCATTCTAGTACCGAAAGGTGAGAATCTTGATTATCTTGTGCAGTTGGTGAAGGAAAGGAAGCTTAAGACGGTTATAGACTCGAAGCATCCATTGAGTAAGGCTGAAGATGCTTGGGCCAAGATCACTGACGGTCATGCCACAGGGAAAATCATTGTGGAGCCCTGAATATATCGCTTGTGGAACCATTCGGGTTACTTTTTGTGTAATTGAAGAGGGTATGCATGTAAGCGGTTATACAAGAACTTGGTGCTGAATAAAGTTCAAATGTTTGGTGATGTGTGCTTCTTCCTTGTGGTGTTTCAGATACAGTAGCATGGTGGTTTAAATAAATTGCAGTATTTGGTTGGTCTTGGTGATCAGGTACGTAACTGATGGCTTGATATAGCTTTTGAAGTTGGTTGATCTCAGTTGTCACCGGTATAAGTCAAGGTGGGGATCTACAGCTGAGGTTATCAAAATGGGTCTAATTTTGGTTGAAGCTGCTGGGGTCTTAGTTCATATGTCACGGACTCGCGATCACGGAACAGTGGTTTTTGTGGTTTACTCTTTTGTATTTTTATTTTGGTTGGCTTCTTGCTAACTGTTTGTGGTTTGGGGTAACATATTTGTGAGATGCTTGTTCCCGTTGTGATGCCATCGTGTCTCCTTTCCCTTTAATCTTTGCGAAATATCTATTTCAACGATTGATGAAATTCCTTTTCTGGGAGTGAATTGGGCCACCAAGTCATTGACGCCGTTTCCTTCCACTAGAAGTCGGGCACGCACTCTATATGTACGTGTGTGATTACGTAGGGTGTGGGAGTGGATTGGAATTGACTGGGACAGTATAGGTTTTTTCTTTTGAAGAATAATTTGTCTCATAATTTAATTTACTAACACAATATGACAAGAAAAAAAACAATTCAAAAGTAAACCCGAAGGGAATAATCTGGTGGTCAATGGGGGAGGGTTTGTTCGCTCCTATTATAAACTTTCTCGGGACAAATTTATAACGTTTTACTCTAGTTTTAATTGAGGACCCGCTAATAGACGGTAAGATTGCCCATGATTAAGAGTAGGACTAATAGAGATCTGCTAAGCGATCGTAAAACTACTCAAGGTACTTTGACTATTTTCTTGTCATTGACATGAGAATATTCATTGTGACACATATTTTCGCCACAATGAGATCTTTACACTTTGTGTTGTGCTCCACACGAAATGTGCGGTAAAAAAAAAAAGCTTGAGGCACCATGTGGCGGCTTCGCACCGGATAATTTTCCCGTTGACTTGTATACAAATCTCAGCGATGGTGACAATTGAAATGTCACCTATCTGCGGTTGCTTGTGAGGAAGGATGTCCAAACAGTTTTCCTCTGCTTTGCACACTCCATTGTTGTCACTGCTATATTCTTCAGTCCGTTCTCTCTCTCTCTCTCTAAAAGAGACTCTTATAAGTACACGTTGTCTCTAAATATTTGGAATTACCATTTATGGCCAAGAAACTGATGCATGCGGTTCAGTACGACCGCTACGGAGGAGGACCAGCTGGTTTGAAGGTAATTTCGTTCATCTCTGTTTCCTTTATAATTGGTTCTCTTTAGTGTTTCATATTGCTTTCTAACTACACTTCTGATGTTAATTTTGGTCTACCCTTTCCCTTAGTTTTACCATCATCTGTAACCATAGCACCCCTCCTAACTATCACAGCCCCGCGGTCGGTGTACATAGACATGTCCAAACCACTTTGATTAATTTCTCTCATCTTATTTTCTATCGGTGCTACCTGTATCAGTGGCGTAGCCATGAATATGCATCACTAGGCACTATAAAAACAAAAATTTCGATGACAGTCAACCTCCGACAACATCCCACTGACCCACAACTTGATGGTTGTTGACGATGCAATGGTGGCTTGCGTGTTAGTAGTTACATCATGAGAAACGAAGGGGAATTTTCATGGTTTGGAGTGATATTTTGTTCACTCACCTAAACAGTGGTCAACATTACTCGGGTGAAAATTACTCACTATGGGTGGATATTTACTTCGATAATCAGAAAAATTCATTTTGAGGGGCTTGTCTTTGTCACAATTCAAGCAAGTCATTCTTATTTTATATCCGTATTTGATCGAATTAACATGTGCTTCAAAATTTTGGTCCAAAATTTACACAAAATATTAGATAGTTTGCTTAATGGATATCTAATTGATATACTTTTTTACAGAAATAATGAAAAGGTTAAGATGTTAAAAAATTGGCTTGGCTTTGACTATTGAAGTTGGACCTAGTAAGGATCCTAAACAAAGGTGCAAGTACGGCAGCAGAGATCATGTTTTGAAGTTTGAAAATGATGTCTCTTTTAAAAAATTTTCCTCTCTTAATCTGATTATGCTTTTGTTGTTGAGTTCTTTGGGAGTAGAGATGGAAGAGAGAATGAAGTTGAACCCTTAAACTATCCAATTGATACCCGATTTTTTTTTTTTTGATAGTTTGAAACTTAATTCCGAATGTGCATGAGAATGTCCACCACTTGTAAATTACTGAAGTTTAACAAAAGGAGTCACTGCGGTTAACGAATTTATCCTTGTACCAATCAATTTAAAGTTGCATTTAATCCATTGTGCAGCATGTCGAAGTTCCTGTTCCTTCCCCAAAAAAGTATGATGTTTTGCTAAAGGTGGAAGCAGCTAGTTTAACTCCACTTGATTACAGAATGCAGAAAGGCAAGATGCGTCCTTTTCTTCCTGCCAAATTTCCTTACATACCAGGTGAGTTCTTTGACACGTATATTAATGTATTCCTAACATGAAGTTGCGAATTTCCTTTTTACAAGATTGTATGTTCTGATACATGTATCTTCTTTTTCTCTTAGCTGTCTTACCTCAACTTTGGAGCTCATTATGCTTCATTTCATTGTATTTGACGCTTTAGTCCTTCTCTCTTGTGAACTGAATAAAGTTTATTTGCATAAATTATGAACTTTTCCTCATAGGGACCTTCATTGTGGCCATATCTGTCATTGAAAATGTGATATCTTGAACAGAACGGTGCCATGATAGTATTTGTTTAGTGTCTTTAGGCGTAAAGATCCAACTCCATATGCTCTTCCCTATCTTTGAAGGGTTACCACTCACCACACCCCTCTCCTCTCCATATAACCACAATCATGAGAAATTTGTGAAATGTATCGAATGTGAACAAACAATGAAGTTTGTGCGTGGAAAAGAGGAGCAAAAAATTCTAGAATTGGCACAATAGACAAGCTCGCAAATTATCTGTAAGTTTTCTCCTTTGTGTGACTGATCCCAATGTCATCTGAAAGTTCCAAGAATTGTCAAATACTGGAAGATCATTGGTCCCGTTAAGTTGCTTACATGTAATATGTAGCTTTTAGCCCATCTGGTAGTACCCCTTGGTTTCCAAGATAGAGGTTTGGGGTTTGAGTCTATGGAGAGATGTCGAATCCCTTTTGGTCGTTAATCCACAAATTTCCCTCTAACCCCCAACTGATGTATACAAATGTTGACGGAAAAAATGTTGGTTACATGTAATTGAAACTCCCTATCCGCTTGACTTTATGATGTTTTATTTGAAAGAAGTGTCTTGCAATTTAATCAACTTGATGACTTATGTCTCATATTGACGTGTTGGAAGAAATAGAACTTACTTTTGGGGCTGATTGTTTCCTTCTTATGGTTGCAACAGTTACAGATGTAGCAGGAGAAGTAGTGGAGGTTGGATCTGGAGTCAAGAATTTCAAATCTGGTGACAAAGTTGTAGCCTATCTTTTAGTCCTTTTGTAAGTCTCATTTTGCCATGTTGTGTTCCCCTTCTTCTCTGGTTTTTGCATTTGTAATTTCACCAATAGACAATAGCTTATCCGCATAGCCAAACTTCTTGTTAGAAAGCTTTGAATGATCCAAAGCTTGTTTTCGCGAGGGTATGATAACATCACTGCATAAATACTATTGTCATCTCATAAAATTCGTTGTTGAGGCTCGCCATCTCATGGAAACCATTTTTTAGGCTCACTTCTTGGTGATCTAACCTCAGGTCCTTTTCAGAAATTGCATTACCGAAGGTTATCGTCCTCCTTTTCACTGTTCTATCCATCAATCATGAACTAAGTTGGTTAAAAAGTTTTTCTGGTTGACTCAACTTTTTTTCCCACAAATTGTCATTGAAAAACGAACAAACTTAAACACTGCCACTGAAATGAAGGAAAAGAAGGTCAAACAATGTCGGTTTTCCTTATTGGAGGCAAGTGTGTAGTGTTTAATATTAGACTGGATGATTAAATGGGGAGGTAACCACCGACGGTGTAGAAAAATGCAATTTCGTTGTGCTGGACTGGATTGGTCTGGACTTTGTTAAATAACTTTTGAAGAGCAACATTTGATATTGTTTGACATGGTCAATGTTCTCTATCATTGTTTTTGGATGCTCCCTGGATTGAATCGCAGAGTGGAGGAGGAGGTGGACTAGCTGAGTTTGCTGTGGCCAAGGAGAATCTGACTGTTTTAAGGCCTCCTGAGGTATCACCAGAAGAAGGCGCAGGGCTACCTATGGCGGGCCTTTCGGCTCACCAGGCCCTTGTCCAGTCGGCTGGAGTCAAGCTCGACGGAAGTGGCCCACGGAAGAATCTTCTCATCACGGCTGCTTCCGGTGGAGTAGGCCACTACGCTGTTCAACTAGCGAAGCTAGGAAACACACACGTGATGGCCACTTGCAGGGCCCGTAACTTGGATCTCGTGAAGGACTTGGGAGCCGATGAGGTTGTGGACTACAAAACGCCCGATGGGGCTGCACTGAAGAGCCCATGCGACCAGGAATACGATTTTGTTGTCCACTGTGCCAAGGGAATTTCTTTTTCTGCTTTCGAGCCTAATCTGAGCCCGAATGGCAAGGTGATAGATCTGACTCCGACTTTTGGTTCTATGATGACTTCTGCCTTGAAGAAACTGACATGTTCTAAGAAGCGGCTGGTGCCATTTATGGTAGCTCCGAAAGGTCAGGACCTTGATTATCTCGTGCAGTTGGTGAAGGAAGGGAAGCTTAAGACGGTTATAGACTCGAAGCATCCTCTGAGTAAGGTTGAAGATGCTTGGGCAAAGATCACCGACGGTCATGCCACAGGGAAAATCATTGTGGAGCCTTGAACGTATCGTTTGCAGAATCACGCATTCGGGTTACGTTTATGTAATTGAATAGAGGTATATATGCATATCATGTGATCGGTTATACTAGTTCTTGGTGCTGATGAAGTTCAACTATTTGCTTCTGCTTTGTGCTGTGTTTCAGATACAGTAGGCGTGATGGTTTTGAATAAATGACAGTATTTCGTTGTTCTTGGTCACCGGTACCTTAGGTTTGGCTATATATTTGGCTACATATTAGTCAAATGCGGATCGTTTGTTCTGTACAAAAATTTGGGTTGGATGTGCTTGATCCCCTTGTATACGAGGCCCGTTGGGTTTTGATACCGAATTTCTTGGACACGGGGTTGGTGTTATTCCTTGCATGGATGCTAGCCCATCACGGCCGTCCATGGTCGGCCATGGACTGTTCAAATCATATCTTGTCCAAATAAATCTGAACCGTCCGCTGCCGAAGAATCTGAGTTATCCGCTGCCAACTACGAACGGCCGTGATCGGCCCAGCATCTCTACTGTCTTCAAGGGACAACACCATCCCCGTTCCGAATTTCTGGGGGTGAATTGGCCATTTCCGTTCCTTTTCAAAGCAGTAAAGAAAATTATATTTCCGATGTACCCAAAAAAAAAAACAGTAAAGAAAATCCAATTGACACGTCACGTCAGGTATCAGCGGTTGCTTGCGAAAGGGGTCCTAACTCCAAACAGTCTTCCTCTGCTTTTGTATACTTACATTGTCGTCGTCGCTGCTAGATTCTTCGTTCCATTCCTCTCTCTCTCTCTCTCTCTCAAGGATACTGTTACCGTTGTCTCTAATTATTAGCAAATCCATTCATGGCCGGGAAACTGATGAATGCGGTTCAGTACGACTTGTACGGAGAAGGACCCTCAGGTTTGAAGGTAGTTTCTTTTTTCATTTTCGCCTGTTTTCCATCTAATTGGTTGCCCGAGTATGTTGTATTTTTTTTGAAATTGTTCAATTCAATAACTTCGAACGTTGAATTTGGGAATCATACAACTGACAGTGGCCTGTAAATAAGTGAAATTTCTAACAGAAGTTGCTTAGGTACAGTGATAGTTTCACATGTACTCTTTCTGTTATACGAGTTTTAGTTTCAATGAAATTGAATTGAAGACCTAAAATGACCTTTAGTATAGTCAACTATGGAATCACTTGATGATTGGCCTTATCATTCTTGGGTCTTTTGGGGTCTGTGAATATATGAATCACTTGAATTAACCAATCCAAATAACCCGGCTGAACGGAACCGGCTGGGGGTATTCGGCAAGGGTGGGGAGAGCAATTACTATATGCATGGCAATGAATTGAGGTACAAGCAGTGGCGGCTCCATAATTATTTTGCAGGGTGTTCAACAAAAAATTATCCCTGCGTCACATAATATAAGTCCATTTACAAAATCTATGTTAATAATTGTATAACAATTCTGCAAGGAAAATTTCTTTGTAAGTCCTACGCCAAACAAAAGAACTTATTGAGATTTTTAGATTAGGACAAAAAAATTAAAAATCTGTGTTAAAAAATTCCTTCAAATGAGGAAATGGTAGCAGGAGAGAAACAATTACAGTACTAACGTCCGAAAGTTTACTCCAGTAGCAAAAACGAAATTGAGACCCTCAAAAAGAGGAGGGAATTGAATTAAAGAGAAAAAAGAGGAAAGCAAAGGTTATAAAAAAAACTGGAAAAGGAGAGAGAAAAACTATTGCAGGAGAGGAAAAAAACCCGAAGGCAAATGATATCATGTGTCAGAGGTGTTTGAAGGTTTCTCCATTTGGACCAAAAGTTTATATCTGCGTGATCAAGATTTCTTCCAAATGGTCTCCCTTTCAAACCAATAGTTATTGCAGGGTGTTCAGAGCCTTTATTGTAGGGTGTTTAGAGCCTTTATTGTAGGGTGTTGAGACATCAAGTGACGATAATTTTTTGATCAAGTTGTCAGCAGAATTCGAGGGATTAGGGTGTTCAGTTGAATACCCTGAGCTATATGTAGCACTGCCTCTGGGTACAAGTGCACAAATGCTAATTCTTCAGCTTTAAAGTAGAGTATACCAAAAGCCTGCGTCACAAGTGTCAAAATACAAATTTATCTAGGATGAGCCTAAGTACTGAGGAAATTGTCCATGAATAAATTAGTGTATCTGCATGAGGTAGAAGCATCACCTTAAAAAACGGGTTTCTACAAGAAAGGATAAACTATTTGTTCGGTTTTGGCTCTAAAGTACCTATTTGTTCGATTTATACATGTATTTGATTACAGAAACACGGAGTTCATGAATCACAAAGACTCATTCTCCACTCAAAAAATCGTACACAACTGTATAATAATAGGAACATGTAGATTACCTAAGAAATCCAATCTGTCCAATAGAATTGAAAAGGCAAAGTTCAGTTGAATAAATCCAATGCTGACCTAACAACATCTATCCAAATTCAGAATCTTTGCTCCTTTCTATAAAATCTATGTCAGTGAAGAGGAAGGTGGCTTATGATGTTATTTTTTCACTTTCATCCCGAATATTCTCCGTTGATTGCTTATGTATTGCGTGGGCTATCAGTTTTTTTTTTTTTTGGTATTGCACTATGAGTTGATCATAATTTATTTGTTTAAATAGAAACTTTTGGACTTCCACATAGGGATATGAAAGCATACAAGTACCTTTAAACACGGCAGTAGAGATCATGTTTTAGTAGTTGAAAAATGACTTCTCCTTCAAGTGTTTTCTCTCTGTGTCTGATAATCTGATTTATGCTTTTGTTGTTGAGTTCTTGTGGAGTAGAACTATAAGAGATCATGAAGTTAAATCTATAAAGTAACAGATACCCAAATCTACGTTTTGAGAATTTGTCACTTTAATCTGATTTCTTTTGAACTGGCACTTTAAGCTGCTTTTGTTTGAGAATATCCTCCACTTGTAAACTATTGAATTGAAGTTTGAAAAAGAGATAATCCAGTTAATGAACTTATTGCTTCAACAATCCTTTAAAGTTGTGTTTAATGCATCTTGCAGCATGTCGGGATTCTTGTTCCTGTCCCCCAAAAAGACGAGGTTTTGTTAAAACTAGAAGCAGCAAGTTTAAATCCAGTTGATTGGAAAATACAGAAAGGCCAACTGTGTCCTCTTTTTCCAAAATCATTTCCTTTCATACCCGGTAAGCTCTTTGCTGCATATGCCAAATTCATCCTGACAAAATGGTTGCAAATTTTCTTTATAAACTTAGACGTTCTTATACTTATCATGTTTTTGTCTAGCTCGCATGTGTCTGAACTCAACTTTAGAACTGGTTATGTTTCATTTCAGTTTATTTGAAGCTTTAGCCCTTCACTCTTATAAAGTCAATAAATTTGATTCATCTACATTGGGAAAAGTTTTTTCATTTGGAACTTCATTATGGTGCTTTCTCTGATGGTCTATCCAAAGGCATGTCCTTTGAGAATGTGATATCTAGAACCTGACTGTTCATGATAGTATTTGGTTTGTACTTTTAACCATAAAAGATCCAGCAGTCGTCTCCTACCACAAAATAAGTTTTACGATAGTTGAGCAACCATTGGCGTAGAAGAAACATTTGTAGCCCTGGACTATGAATCGTTATTCTATGTTCCAGCTAAGTTGATGAATCCTAAGTAGGGAGGTGAGTTTCATTTACATTAATTTTGCTCTATTCTAAGGCATTTAACTGTCAGACCAACTTTTGAACACTTACTATAAAAGATATTTTCTTCTTGATAAGAGCATTTGAGTATTCCATATGAAACCCTATCTTTGAAATGGTCAACACACTTCTCTCTTCTTGGCATAACCACAATTGAGGGAAATTTCTTGAATGAATTCAATTGGAAAAACCAATGAAGTTTGCGGGTGGAAACGAGGAGCCAAAAAAATCCTACAATCAACAAAATTTTAAATTCTCAAATTATCTGAAGTTTCTCTCTGTTGTGTAGCATCAATGGCAGGTGAATGTGTCATGAATTGTTTAGTTTTGGAAGATTTTTTTGCCCTTTTAAGTTGGTTATACACTTATAATTTTGTGATGCTTTGTTGCTAATATGAACGTTGAAAGAATACAAGTGACATTTGCAGGACTTGTCTCGAACTTTAATGAGCTTAATGACTCCAGACTCCTATTGATGGGTTGGAATAATTAAAAGCTACTTTCAGGGCTGATTGTTTCCTTCTTGCTGTTGGAACAGTTACTGATGTAGCAGGAGAAGTTGTGGGGGTTGGATCTGGAGTCAAGAAGTTTAAAGCTGGTGACAAAGTTGTAGCCATGCTTAGTAATTTTGTAAGTCTGATTTTGCCGTGCCATGTTTGCCTTTTTATCTGGTATTTATTTTGCCTATATTCAACAGTGGCTAATCAGCATTAGCAAACTTCTCGTTAAAAAGCTTTGAATTTCCCGAACCTTGTTTCGCGAGGAGAGAATAACATCTCCATATAAATGTTGTAGGTACCTCATAAACTAGCTTGCCATCTCAGAAAAGTCGTTTCAAGGCTTGCCTCTAGCTAACTGTTCTTGTGAAACTTGTTTAACATTGGTGCTGACAAGAAAGGGAAAAAATAGGAAATAACCTCAGGTTTTTTTTCGGGAGATTACCTTACCAATGGACTTAAGTCTGCCACAAAAGTTGAAATGGCATTCTGGGGTGGATAGTGACATATCTATTCAAGAGCAACATTTGTGTTGTTTGACATGGTCAGTGTCCTCTGTCTAAGTGCTTGAATGTTTCCTTGTTTGAATCACAGCGGGGTGGTGGACTAGCTGAGTTTGCTGTGGCCAAAGAGAATCTGACTGTTCCAAGGCCTCCTGAGGTATCAGCAGCAGAAGGCGCGGGCCTACCCATTGCGGGCCTTACGGCCCACCAGGCCCTTACCCAGTCGGCAGGGATCAAGCTCGATGGAAGCGGTCCACGGAAAAATATTCTGATCACAGCTGCCTCGGGCGGAGTGGGTCTCTACGCAGTTCAACTAGCAAAGCTAGGAAACACACATGTGACAGCCACTTGCGGGGCCCGCAACTTGGATTTCGTGAAGAGTTTGGGGGCTGATGAGGTTTTGGACTACAAAACGCCCGATGGGGCTGCTCTGAAAAGCCCATCTGGCCAGAAGTACGATGCTGTCATCCACTGTGCCACGGGCATTCCTTTTTCTGCTTTCAAACCTAATCTGAGCCCAAATGGCAAGGTGATAAATCTGACTCCAAGTTTTGGTCTTTTGATGACTTCTGCCTTGAAGAAACTGACATGCTCTAAAAAGCAGCTGGTGCCATTTTTTTTAGTTCCGAAAGGTGAGAACCTTGATTATCTTGTTCAGTTGGTGAAGGGAGGGAAGCTTAAGACAGTTATAGACTCGAAGCATCCTTTGAGTATGGCTGAAGATGCTTGGGCAAAGATCATTGACGGTCATGCTACTGGGAAAATCATTGTGGAGCCCTGAAAATATCGTTTGTGGACTCATTTTGGTTACTTTTATGTAATGATCTGGGTAGGCAAGTGATCGGTTGTACAAGTACTTGGTGCTGTATAAAGTTCAAGTGTTCAGTGATGTGTGCCTTTGCTTTGCGGTGTCTCTTATTCAGTAGACATGTTTGTTGTAAATGAATGATAGTATTTGGTCGTTCTCGGTCATAAGGTTGGTTTTGCTGTGTTGGCTGTCGAATGCAGCTCGTTTCCTGTGTAAAGATATACGTAGACCGTGCTTGATTCTCATGTATAATCACAAGGCTTCTTGAGTTTTTTCGTAAAATTTGTGTGGTATCAACCTATGTTTTCTGTTGTGGAAATTAAGATGATGAAGAATTTGCATTAACAGAAATAGCCTAATGGTACAATTTTGTTGTTGATGAGTACTGACCCTCGCGTATCGTACCCGTATGGCCGTTAAGCAAGAGATCCACATGATGACATGCATATATCTTCTGCTCCCTCCTCAGATAGGAAATCTTTTGGAAGCTTAATTCTGTAGGATTAATTTTGACAACCATTACCTTCTGATAATCTGATGCCCATTGTAGGTGATCTTCATGGTGTTCTTGAACGAAAAAGCCAAAAAATATGGTCTCAAGACTTGCCAGGGTGACCTAGCTTTTTTAACTTCAGTTTTTGTATTATAATTTCGTTAGTATTGTTTACTTGGAGCCACTAACACGGGCTCTGGAGGACTCACATGCAGTCCTAGGACTGGCTCTAGGACTAAGTTTGGACAGTTAAAATCAAAACGGACTAGGAGGACCAGCTGGTTTGAAGGTAGTTTCGTTCATCCTGTTTCCTTTCTAATTGGTTCTCTTTAGTGTTTCATATTCTAACTACTCTTTTGATGTTAATTTTGGTCTACCCTTCCCCTTAGTTTTACCATCATCTGTAACCATAGCACCCCTCCTAACTACCACAGGACAATGGTCTACATACCATAGACGTGTTCAAACCACCTTGATCCATTTTCTCTCATCTTATTTTCTATCGATGCTACCTGTATCAGTGGCGTAGCAAGGATTATGCACACTAGGCACTATAAAAATAAAAATTCCGATGACAGCCAACCCGACAACATCCCACCAACCCACAATTCGATGGTTGTTGGTGATGTGATGGTGGTTTGCGTGTTAGTTGTTACATCTTGAGAAACGAAGGGGTAATTTCACGTTTTGAGGAAAGCGTCTCTGGACATGCCTTGGAGAAACAATTTATTGCTTTGTTCCTACAAATAATGAAAAAATCAGTTATTTATTGGTCCTCCAAAAATCCCCTAGGTCCTTCAAAACCGTGACATCTAATTTTTTTTTTACCATGATTTGTGCTCTAAAAGGATATTATATTTACCATAATTTTTTGGCTAGTTATAAGTTTATCACGTTTCCTTATTAAATTTTACCATCATGTTTCTTTTGTTTTTTACCATGTTTGCTTTTTTTATTTTTTATTAGAACCTTATATGATGATTTTTTTTTTTTACCATGTCTTCTATAAGAAAGCCACTGTGCGAGCCACATAGATAATGAGTACACGGAGAGCGTACATACTCATTTTCTACATAGGTCCGCGCAGCAGCTATAGTATCATAGAATTTTTATCATGAACATTAAGTAAGGCTTCTTTGTTTACCATGGTTTTTGACATTTTTTTTATCTTGAATTTAATAATTATTACTATGTTTACATGTCATTAAGTGTTCTTTACCATAAAACTGAGATTTGTTTTGATATTTAAGAAACAATATCATCCCCTAATTTTGAATCTACATAATTTTAAAAATTTCTTCATTTTAGGTAAGTGAATCATACACCTCCCATTTTAAAACTTGGGTTAATGGCCTGGACACCCCCTGTAAGTATACGTTTTCCCCCAAACACCCCCTGCAAGAAAAAAATCTACGACGACACCCCTTCTAAGTAGAAAAATTCTCCCATCCCTACCTTCTGTTAGGCCTTGACCCCCCTACCGTTAAATTTTGGCCAAAAATATGACATGATCTACCCAATATACCCCCCACCCATGTTCCCTATCCTTTTCCCCCATTCTCCCCCTTTTCAATCTACATTAAAAAAAAAAACGTGAAATCGAGCAGATGAACTCCGGTGGTGAAATTGAGGATTGCGATTGTAAAATCCAGTTTCGAACTATCGGTGGATAGCGGCGGAGCGAACCCTAGGTCTCGGCAGACTTGTACGGAGGTTCTCTCGAAGGTTTGACCCGAAGAGACGACGACTGGGTCGAACATCAAGGAGTCGGAAATGGGGCAGATGAACTTCGGTGGTGGGTCTTTCTTCTCGGGCTTTGACGAGGAAGATGACCTTTAGATGGAGATTTGTCAACTGTGCTTTCCGTTGCCCCCATATATGAATCTGAATGTTTGATTGTTCTGGGTTTACAAAGCTCTGTTTTTCTCAGTTTATTCGTCTCTCTCTGTTCTTGTTTGAGGAAGGAAAATAGAATCTTTTTGGGGAAAAAGGAGAGGTGGGTTTGTGTGGGTTTTCCTTGTTTTATGCTACAAGTTCGAGAAAACATCTGATTATCAAAGACATGGCTTGTTCATTGAAAACTGGTCCAACCGTTTCTGGGTCTGATGAGACCATTTTTGGGTCCAAAACCAAAAGGGTTTCTCCACTACCTCCCTCTATTGGCTTCCTCCATTTCTCAAAATCACATTCAAAAGATCTCAAGGTTTTACGAGATAGGCATCCCAAATCTTCCCCAAAATGTTCCATTCATGTACGCACATTGAAATCTCTGCCCATTTGTTTCTTATTTCGTGACTGCGGTGACCCAAATTGGGGTTGATGGGATAGGTGGGTTGCTCTGGTTTGGTAGGGTGGGACTAATTTGAATTTGGGAATCTTGATTTGTAATTATCTGTTGCTGCAATGGTGAAGGAAGTGAGGAGAAACAATCGGATTGGGTTGAGAGAGAGAGAGAGAGAGAGAGAGAGAGAGAGAGAGAGATGAATCAGGTGAAGCAAGTGAAATTTTCGTTTTTAAGTGTAAGTATATATACTAAAGGGTAAAATGGTCATTTAACTCTTTCCGTTAACAGAGTTAGAGGTCCAAAAGTTTAGTTACTTAGAGGGGGTGTCGTCGTAGATTTTTTGCTTGCAGGGGGTGTTTGGGGGAAAACGTATACTTACAGGGGGTGTCCAGGTCATTAACCCTTAAAACTTCCTTAATTTTAGACATTATCTTTCAAGCAAAATGTAAAAATACATAACTGACATTCAATTCAAATTTTGGAAATCCCTAAAAGGACGGAATTAACTATCATTCCTTGCTTTGTCCCTAAGGGGTGATTTGGCTAATTTGAAAAAAATTGGTTTTTTGGTTTTTTTTTCTTCGTTTTGTCGTTATTCAAATTTTTTTTTGTATTTGTTATTTTTTGGTCGATTTTTTTTGGTTTCTTGGCTTGTCTCGACGAGAGGAATCTAAAAAGTATAAAATTATTAGCCAAACTTAAATTTTTGTGAATAAAGACGAAAAAAAAAACTGGTTTATTTTGGGTTTTATTAAAAAAAACTATTAATTTTGACCATAATTTTATACTATTTGGATTCGTCTCGACAAGATAAATCCAGAAATCACAAAATCTTGACGCAAAATTAACAAATGCAATTTTTTTTAATAAAGACAACAAAAAAAATCAAAAAATCAATTTTTTCAAATTAGCCAGATCATAAGTAACTGAAATGCAATTTAAATTTCAGAACTCCCCCTAGAAGAAGGAAGTAACTGCCATTCGCTGCTTTGTCCTGCAAGTCAGTTTTCCTCTGCTTTCTACACTTCCACTGTTGTAGACTTGTAGCCTTGTAGGTGCTAGATTCTTCGTTCCGTTCCTCTCTCTCTCTCTCTCTCTCTCTCTCTAAAGGAGACTGTTAACGTTGTCACTAAACATTCGCAAATTCCATTCATGGCCGGGAAACTGATGCATGTGGTTCAGTACGACTGCTACGGAGGAGGATCCGCTGGTTTGAAGGTAGATCCTTTATCTTTTTTGCCTGTTTCCCATCTAAATTGGTTGCCCGAGTATGTTGTATTTCTTTAGAAATTATTCAATTCAGTAACTTCGAACAATGAATTTGGGAATCACACAACTGGCCTGTAACTGTAAATAAGCGAAATTTCTAACATAAGTTGTTTGGGTACAGAGATAGTTTTACTTGTACTCTTTCTGTTTTACGAGTTTTAGTTTCAATAAAATTGAATTGACGACCTGAAATGACCTTAGTATTAATTTCTGGTATCAGATGTTTGTTTTTATCTATAGATGCTAACGATGGTAGGGGAAAGTGCTTCAAAGGAGACTGTTACCGTTGTCTCGAAACATTGTAATAGCGATTCTTCAGAAAGTGCTGCACACACGGACTCGGCCTTGTCATTCTTGAGTCTTTTGGGGTCTATGAAAATGTGATCACTTGAATTAACCAATCCAAATAACCTGGCTGAACGGAACCGGCTGGGGGTATTTGGCATGGGCGGGGAGAGCAATTACTACAGTATATGCATAGTGTTGGAAAAATCACAGTGGCAATCCGAATTCCAAAGAACAATTTCGTATATCACAATTAATATCAAATTCCATTAACAGATTACAATGTGAACGAACTGGAAATTACAGAAACTGTAAAACAGAAATACAAACTGTAGATACGCCGAGTCTTGTGTAACCACACTCTCCTTAACAAAGATGCGCCGCCTACCGTGGGTGTTGTAGGTTGTACCGACGTCTTTGTCCCAGGATACAACGGCTAGAACCACGACCACCGGAACACCACCGCTGGAAGCCTTGGCGAACTGTAACTTGCGTCTGCCTTTCTCTCTCAAGAACGATTTCTGGAGTATATGTGTTGCACGAAAACTGATGATCCAACCAATTGGCAAAGCTGCCAATTTATAGCTGAAGGAGGAGCTGCAGTATTGAAGACGAAAATCAATGGAGAGCCTCCCCAATGAATACAGGAATCAATTCTGCCAATGAATTCTGCAGAATAAAAACTCCCACGTAATAATGTCGCATTTGAATTCTGGAAGAAAACTGCCACAGAATTTGAACGCCATCGAGTCTCATCATGGAGGGGTGTAACTCACATATTAACCAGCGTTAATTGCAACACGTGTTTGAATCCGCTGGGTGATCTCGGTTGCCTCGGGAGACCCTCCGAGTGCCCCGGTTTCATTCACAAAATTCTCCAACACATAGCAATGAATTAAGGTACAAGTGCACAGTGCACAAATGCTAATTCTTCAACTTTGAAGTAGAGTACTCCAAAAGCCAGCGTCACATGTGTCAAAATAAAAATTCATCTAGGATGAGCCAAAGTTATAAGGAAATTGTCCACGAAAGAAATTAGTATTACCTTAAAAAACGGGTTTTTACAAGAAAGGATAAACTATTTGTTCGGTTTTGGCTCTAAAGTACATAGAGTCATAGTATTTGATTACAGAAACATGGAGTTCATGAATCACAAAGACGCATTCTCCACTCAAATAAGCATACACAACTGTATAATAATAAGGAACATGTAGATTACCTAAGAAGTTCAATTGAATAAATCCAGTGCTGACCTAACAACATCTATCCAAATTCAGAATCTTTGCTCCTTTCTATAAAATCTATGTCAGTGAAGAGGAAGGTGGCTTATGATGTTGGTATTTTTTCCCATTCATCCCAAATATTCACCATCGATTGCTTATGTATTGCGTGCGCTATCTGGTTTTTTTTGTTTTTACATTGCGCCATCAGTTGATCTTAATTTATTTGTTTAAATAGGAACTTTTGGACTTCCACGTTGGGATATGAAAGCATACAAGTACCTTTAAACACGGCAGTAGAGATCATGTTTTAGTAGTTGGAAAATGACTTCTCTTTCAAGTGTTTTCTCTCTCTGTCTGATAATCTGATTTATGCTTTTGTTGTTGAGTTCTTGTGGAGTAGAACTATAACAGATCATGAAGTTTCTATAAAGTAACAGATACCCAAATCTACGTTTGAGAGTTTGTCACTTTAATCTGATATTTTTGAACTGGCACTTTAAGCTGGTTGTGTTTGAAAATATCTTCCACTTGTAAACTATTGAAGTTTGAAAAAGAGTGCACTCCAGTTAATGAATTTATTGTTTCACCAATCGTTTAAAGTTGTGTTTAATGCATCTTGCAGCATGTCGAGGTTCCTGTTCCTGCCCCCCAAAAAGATGAGGTTTTGCTAAAAGTAGAAGCAGCAAGTTTAAATCCAGTTGATTGGAAAATACAGAAAGGCCAACTGCGTCCTCTTTTTCCAAGATCATTTCCTTTCATACCTGGTAAACTCTTTGCTGCATATGCCAAATTCATCCTGACAAAATAGTTGCAAATTTTCTTCTTAAACTTATACATTCTTATTCTTATCATGTTTTCGTCTAGAATCTGACTGTTCCACGATAGTATTTGGTTTGTTCCTTTAACCATAAAAGATCCAACAGTTGTCTCTTACCACAAAATAAGTTTTACGTTAGTTGAGCAGCCAGTGACAAAGAAGAAACATTTGTAGCCCCTGGATTGTCAATTGTTATTTTATTTTCCAGCTAAGTTGATGTATCCTAAGTAGGGAGGTGAGTTTCATTTACATTAATTTGCTCTATTCTAAGGCATTTAACTTTCAGACCAACTTTTAGACACTTATAAAAGATATTTTCTTCTTGATAAGAGCGTTTGAGTGTTCGATATGAAACCCTATCTCTGAAAGGGTCATCACACTTCTCTCTTCTTGGCATAACCACAACTGAGGGAAATTTCTTGAATGAATTCAATTGGAGAAACGAATGAAGTTTGCGGGTGGAAATGAGGAGCCAAAAAAATTCTACGATCAACAAAATTTTGAGTTCTCAAATTATCTGAAGTTTCTCTCTTTTGTGTAGTATCAATGGCAGGTGAATGTGTCATGAATTGTTTAGTTTTGGAAGATTTTTTTTTCCCTTTTAAGTTGGTTATACACTTATAATTTTTTGATGCTTTGTTGCTAATATGAACGTTTAAAGAATACAAGTTACATTTGCAGGACTTGTCTCGCACTTTAATGAGATTAATGACTCCAGTCTCCTATTGATGGGTTGGAATAATTAAAAGTTACTTTCAGGGCTGATTGTTTCCTTCTTGCTGTTGGAACAGTTTCTGATGTAGCAGGAGAAGTTGTGGAGGTTGGATCTGGAGTCAAGAACTTTAAAGCCGGTGACAAAGTTGTAGCCATGCTTAGAAATTTTGGATCGCTTTTCGATATGGTATTTATTATGTCCATATTCAACAGTATCTAATCAGCATTAGCAAACTTCTCATTAAAAAGCTTTGAATCACCCAAACCTTGTTTCGCGAGGAGAGGATAACATCTCCATATAAATGCTGTAGTTACCTCATAAACTTAGCTTGCCATCTCAGAAAAGTCATTTTGAGGCTTCCCTCGAGCTAACTGTTCTTGTGAAACTTGTTTAACATTGGTGCTGACAAGAAAGGGAAAATAGGAAATAACCTCAGGTCTTTTTCTGGATATTACGTTATCTCTGGATAATGGACTTGCCTCTGCTACAAAAGTTGAAATGGCATTCTGGGGTGGACAGTGACGTATCTATTCAAGAGCAACATTTGTGTTGTTTGACATGGTCAGTGTCCTCTATCTAAGTGCTTGAATATTTCCTTGTTTGAATCACAGCGGGGTGGTGGACTAGCTGAATTTGCTGTGGCCAAAGAGAACCTGACTGTTCCAAGGCCTCCTGAGGTATCAGCAGCAGAAGGCGCGGGCCTACCCATTGCGGGCCTTACGGCCCACCAGGCCCTTACCCAGTCGGCAGGGATCAAGCTCGATGGAAGCGGTCCACGGAAAAATATTCTGATCACAGCTGCCTCGGGTGGAGTGGGTCACTACGCAGTTCAACTAGCAAAGCTAGGAAACACGCATGTGACAGCCACTTGCGGGGCCCGCAACTTGGATTTCGTGAAGAGCTTGGGGGCTGATGAGGTTGTGGACTACAAAACGCCCGATGGGGCTGCTCTGAAAAGCCCATCTGGCCAGAAATACGATGCTGTCATCCACTGTGCCACGGGCATTCCTTTTTCTGCTTTCGAACCTAATCTGAGCCCAAATGGCAAGGTGATAGATCTGACTCCAAGTTTTGGTCTTCTGATGACTTCTGCCTTGAAGAAACTGACATTCTCTAAGAAGCAGCTGGTGCCACTTGTTATAGTTCCGAAAGGTGAGAACCTTGATTATCTTGTTCAGTTGGTGAAGGAAGGGAAGCTTAAGACGGTTATAGACTCGAAGCATCCTTTGAGTAAGGCTGAAGATGCTTGGGCAAAGATCATTGACGGTCATGCCACTGGGAAAATCATTGTGGAGCCCTGAAAATATCGTTTGTGGACTCATTTTGGTTACTTTTATGTAATGATCTGGGTAGGCAAGTGATCGGCTGTACAAGTACTTGGTGCTGCATATAAGTTCAAGTGTTCGGTGATGTGTGCCTTTGCTTTGCGGTGTCTCTTATTCAGTAGACATGTTTGTTGTAAATGAATGATAGTACTATTTGGTTGTTCTCGGTCATAAGGTTGGTTTTGCTGTGTTGGCTGTCAAATGCAGCTCGTTTCCTGTGTAAAGATATACATAGACCGTGCTTGATTCTCATGTATAATCAAAAGGCTTCTTAAGTTTTTTCGTAAAATTTGTGTGGTATCAACCTATGTTTTCTGTTGCGGAAATTAAGATGATGAAGAATTTGAATCAAGAGAAATAGCCTAATGGCACAATTTCGCTGTTGATGAGTACTGACCCTTCAGTTTTTGTAGTACAATTTCGTATTATTCACGTGGAGGAGCAATTTTTCAGTTCCGAGCAGGTACCATGTGTTACTTGTGCGCTATCTAGGCTGTTCATTTCGGTTTTGGACGGTCCGAATTATGAAGAGAGAAACAGGATAGAGAAAGGGGAGAGAGAGGGTTTTGACCTGGGCTGTCCAATACACTTTTGGATGGTCCAGATGCAACGTTCGGGTACCACGTAGACACGACATAGGCTTGGCCACGTGGTACCAATTCGATACCCAAAAAAATTTCACGGCGGCTCTAAAGGACTCACATGCAGTCCTAGGATTGGCATGCAGTCGAAGGACCAAGTTTGGACAGTAATCAAAACGGTATTTTTTTATTTTTTGGTCTTTTATAAACTTTTACTTCAGTTTGGGTAATTTTTTTATACATATCATATATATCTTAGCAAAGAATAATTTGAAAAATAAAAGTTCCCGTTTAAGTCTTTCCTTTTAACATATTTTATGACTCATACATAATTTTTAACTTTTGATGCTCTCGACAGTACAAATAAATAAGTTTAGCCAAAAAATTATAAAAGGTTCAGGAAATCAAGCAGCCCTAATTACAAATTACGATTTTCTCAATCCTCACTTTGGTATGGGTTACTTTGCCAAAATGTAAGACACAATACATGTCCTACTTAAATGATCAAAATGATTTATTTTGCAACAATTAATTTGTCAGAAGACGATGTGAAAATCCAATTATTGAGTGTAGAACTACATGTGATAGGACTAGACCGGGTAGAATCTAAGTCACATAATTTGTGTATGCGTGATTGACAATGCTAACGCAAACATATAAGCGTCTTCGAATCACATCTCAAACTACTAAAATCAACGAGAACGAGGATTGAGAATGTTTACAGATTCTTATCAGACTAAAACTTTGTTAGTCCTTTTATTGTCCGCCCAATAGATGATAGTAATACTCTTTGATCGGCAAGAGTAATGTTCTTTTACAGATAAAATAACACTTTTATCGTCCATCTATTGTGCGGATCGGTAGAATTTTCCAAGCTTTATTGATTTACGAAAGAAAAAAGTTCGATCACACCTATGTGACTATGTCCTCCCAAAGGTCGCTAAAATTTCCCCGGGTGGACAAAGATTGTACATTGCCGCGTGCAGGTAAGAGGGTAAAGAGAGAAAAACACATCGAGGGATTGGATCCTCCCGTCGCCGCTTCTGCTCGTTCAAATTTTTACAGTATCATCAGTTTTTCCACCCTCCTGTTCCAACTTCTAAATTCGCTTCTCTTCTCCTGAATCTCCTCTATGTATACCCACCACAAATATGCCTGTGCAAACTTCTCTGCATGTTGATTCACACCCACAGACTTCTCAAGTCATGCTTCAAGCCTTCTCATGTCCACAAACGTCAACCCCCTATTTCTATGTTCTCGTCCATTTCTTTTCCGTCTCCACCCAACCCAACAGTCCCGACTTCCTTAAACGTTCACCACATATCGGATTTGATATCCGAACCCAATTGGGAACAAAGCAACCGCTTGAAATCACTCGTTTCTCACATGCCTCCCCACGTAGCTTCCACCATAATCGCACACCACAGCTCCAACGTTGAGCTCGGGGTGCGGTTTTTCAGATGGGTATGTAAGCAATCCACTTATTGCTATGATTTCGACTGTAGAATTCATCTGTTGAAGTTAATCCTGTTGCGTAACTTGTTTGTTGTTGCACATAAAGCCATAGTTTTCTTGATTAAAGAGTGTGGTAATGGAGAGGATGAGATTTTGAAGTTAATGGGTGCGCATGCGAGAGATTGGGTTTAGGCTTAATTACCCTAGTTACAGCACTCTTTTGATGTGTTTAGCTAAGTTGAGCATGGGTCAATCGGCGTTTTTTGTGTATAGAAGAATGGTAGATGACGGGTTTGTTGTTGGCATTGTTGACTATAAGTCCATAGTTAATGCCCTGTGTAAGAATGCTTTCGTTCAAGCTGCTGAGATGTTTTTATCTCGAATTTTAAAAGTTGGGTTTCATTTGGATGTACATATTTGTACCTCTTTGGTGTTGGGTGGTTGCAGGATAGGTGATCTCAAAGAGGCCTTCCGAGTGTTTGACGTAATGTCTGAACAGGATGGATGTAACCCCAATGGTGTAACATACTCGATACTGATTCATGGGCTATGTGAAGCCGGTGAGATTGAAGAAGCATTTCGGTTGAAGGAAGAAATGAGTGAGAAGGGTCGCCAGCCAAGTACGCGTACTTATACAGTCCTCATCAAAGCTCTTTGCGACATGGGATTGACTGACAAGGCTTTACGGTTGCTTGGTGAGATGGTTGTGAAGGGATGTAAACCGAACGATCACACTTATACTGTATTGATGGATAGGTTGTGTGGAGAAGGAAAGATTCAGGAGGCAAATGGGATGTTCAGAATGATGTTAAAAGATGGGTTGTTTCCTGGCATAGTAACCTACAATGCATTAATCAATGGTTACTGCAAGGAAGGGAAGATTGTCTCTGCTTTTGAGTTACTTAGTGGGATGGAAAGGAGAAATTGTAGGCCTAGTATTCGCACCTACAATGAGCTAATGGAAGGGCTTTGCACTGTAAATAAGCCTTACAAAGCAATGTTGCTACTGAGAAGGGTCATTGATAATGGACTATTGCCTGACCAAGTTTCCTACAACATTCTAATTGATGGTTTTTGCAAGGGCGGGCAACTTAGAATGGCATTTGATGTATTAAAATCAATGGAAGCACTTGGCCTTGAACCTGATGGTTTGACTTGTACTATGGTTATTGATGGGCTTTGCAAACAAAGGAGACCGGAGGAAGCAAATGGGGTCTTTGGTTTGATGATGAAGAAGGGAATACCACCTGATGAAGTAACATTGACTGCTCTTATTGATGGGTATTGCAAGATTGGTGAAGTTGGAACTGCATATATGCTTTTTGAGAGAATGGTTGATCGTAGATGTTTGATGAGCCCGCATATATTCAACTTATTCCTCGATGTTCTCAGCAAACAAACTAGGTTGAACGAAACAAATGCAATGGTGGGGAAGATGTTTAAGTATGGGTTAGTTCCTTCAATAGTGACTTACACTATATTAATAGATGGACTTTGCCGAGTAGGTCGTACTAAGGATTCCTTTAACATGGTAGAACTTATGAAACAAGGTGGGTGTCTCCCAAATGTTTACACCTATACAGTTGTCATCCATGGCCTTTGCCAAGTAGGAGGGGTAGAGGAAGCACATGCTCTTCTCTTCAAGATGCCCCTTTTAGGACTTTCTCCAAACCACATTACATACACTATACTGGTACAAGCACATGTTAAAGCTGGTAGGTTGGATTGTGCTATTAAGATAGTGAGTTCAATGGTTGGAGATGGTATTCAACCAGACAATCGTATATACCATGCATTGCTTGCAGGGTTTGTTATGTCAGGCAAAAATGAAGGACCTCTAATATCTTTCCGTGATGTACTAGCTAAAGCCTCCCTTACAAGTAAGAACGATGATGATTATTTTGCTGAGCGTGTTTTCAGAGAAATGGATATTAGCGATGCTTTTGAACTTCTAGATAAGATCAAGGAATCTGTGGGCTCTACACTGGAGTTGCATAATTCATTAGTTATGGGTTTATGCATAGTGGGAAGAATGTTAGAAGCAGGTCATCTTGTCCAAGATATGGTGAGACGTGGTCTTGTTCCCGACAAATCAGTCTGTTCTTTGATCATTAAGCACTTCTGCGATGAGAAAAATTTTGATTACTGCCTTGAGTTCATGAACCTAATTATCGACAATGGTTTTACCCCATCTATGTCCTGTTACTGTTCTTTGATACTTGGTCTTTGCAATGAAGGAAAGGTTCAAGAAGCTCAAAAACTTGTCTGTTATCTCTTCAGAGATGCTAATATTGAGGAGAAACCTGCAGTATCGCCTTATATTGACTTCTTAGTAAAGGAAGATGAACCCTTTGAATTCCATGAGCTTCTAAAACAAGTTGAGCAAATGTATCAGAATGAGAGGCCAGTTATCTAATTCCAATGTGTCTATTTGTACTGAAAAGCAATCAGGCTGTGATGTTCCTGTTCCTGTCCCAAAAAAGGATGAGGTTTTGCTAAAGCAGCAAGTTTAAATCCAGTGAAATTCGTGAAAGCAACTGTGTCCTCTTTTCCGCTACGAGTTTCTTTAGTTACAAAGTAAGTTCTTTGACCCCTATCGTAGACTTTTTCCTAATGAAGTCACAAATTTTCTATTTACAAGCTTGTATGATCTTATAAGATAATTTTCTCTAATGCAATAGTAGTCAGCTTGTCACGTCTTGCCACATTTTTTGGTTAGAATCGGTCCTATAAGTCATCTTAAAATGAAAACAAACACAATCAACACCGAGAATGAAGGAAATAACGGCCAAAAAGTGTGATTTCGCTTGGTGGGAGGCATTGACGTTAGAATGAATGATTTTAAGGGAAGGTAAACACCAAGTGCCAGAAAATTCAATTTGGTTGTGATGCATGAAAAATAAGAAACACAAGGAAGGGCATTCTGGGTATACAGTCGCTTAACTAATCAAGAGCAACATTAACGAATTGTCTTCTCATGGCCGAAGACAAAAATAAATAAAAAATACTAGCATTAACTTTTCTTGACTGGGGAGATTTTTATATATTCAAAATTTTAAACTACGAATCGTGTAGAAATTTTATATCCAATTCAAAATTAATTAGCAATAAGTAAAAAGGTCCCAATATTGTCTATTATTTTAGCGATCACTCTTTCCATCTCCCAGTTATGTAGGACTGTAATACTTAACATGTTTGATTTTGATTTTTAATTTGGCAAAAAGGGTGGTTTTTGTTTAGGTTCGATCTTATACAATTTTTGCACCAAATCAGGACCATAATAAATCATCACATAATACCATCCAATACGTTTATACAGTTACATGACCTACGCCATCATATGTATGTATTTGTGTAAATACCCTCCTATTGTGAGCACGTAAAAATTGAGTATAAAAAAAAAACGAACCAATTTTAATTTTGGTTGTAAATTTTGAGTACGGTCTAAATTTCAAGTTTGGCAAAATAATCCAGACAAACCGACCCGTATAACTAGGGGTGCTGCAAATTTGTGGACTACTTGAAAGATATTTTCGTATTTCAACTAAACAAATATTGAGACAATTCCAGCAGGATTCCTATCGCGAGTAACCAAATTATATAGATTCATAAATCAACATCAAAATATCATCCTCATATATTAATAAAAAAAAATTGAGGGGACATTTCTTCATAATTTTTACAAACAAAACCTAAAATATAGTAGAAAAATTGAGATAATTGGGAGATTAGCGGGGCCCAAGCCCCTCTTGCACCCCCTTATGTCGGCCCCCAGTTCCTTTGAGATCAAAGTTGTCACTCCCGTACCGACAAACATACCATTTTTTTTTTTATTGAGATGGTACGTATCGATACCATATACTTATGTATCTGGGTATTGTTCTGGATTGACCACACCACAAATTTTATGTCTAATAATAAATTAAGACAATTAACATATCATAGACTCGAATAATTATCTTAAATTTATAGAAAAATATCAAGACTTTCAGTAGCAAAAAAAGTATTTTTGTACCGACCGAGATTCCGATACAAGCCCAGTATAATTGGTGAGGTTTGGCTAAAAAAGCCAACTTAACTTTTTGTTGTCTTTATTTGATTTTTTTTTGCGTTTGTTAGTTTTGTATCGATTTTTTGAGTATTATTGGTTCGTCTCGGCGAGACGAATCCAGAAAGGTAAAATATTATGGTTAGAACTTTCAATTTTTTGAATAAGATCGAAAAAAGTGTAAAAAGCTTACTTTTTTTGCTTGTTTTTGTCTTTATTCAAAAAAATTTAAGGTTCGGTCATAATTTTATACTTTTTTTTATTCCTCTCGCCGAGATGAACCAATAATACACAAAAAGTTGATGCAAAACTAAAAAATGCGAAAAAAAATCAAATAAAGACAAAAAAAAAAGTTAAGCCAACTTCTTTATTTTTTTGAATAAAGACAAAAATAAGCAAAAAAAGTCAACTTTTTACACTTTTTTCGATCTTATTCAAAAAATTGAAAGTTCTAGCCATAATATTTTACCTTTCTGGATTCGTCTCGCTGAGACGGACCAATAATACTCAAAAAATCGATGCAAAACTAACAAACGCAAAAAAAAATCAAATAAGACAAAACAAAAAGTTAAGTTGGCTTTTTTAGCCAAACCTCACCTTAATATGTATAGACTGCTACTTTCGGTATTTTGACTGGTACGGAAGACTTGCATAGATGTACCCTTTTATGTCCGGGACCTTATCATTTATTTCCTTTATTTTTATACAAATAAAGTTTTCTTTTTTTAAATTTGGAAACATATTTTTTCCTTTTACTAATTTATTATATTTTATTTCCCTCCTTCCTTTTCCTCAGCGGATTACGCCAACACCAGTAATCCAATTCTCTCTCTACTCTCTCTCTAAATCGGTCTCAACTCTCAAGGCATCGCTCTAAACATTGCTGATCCGAATATTCATCTCTCTCACCAACTCTTTCTTTCTTTGTTAATCCCTACTTCTTCTTCACCAGATAACATCTTCATTTCATCGATGGTGAGTTTAACCTCTTCTAAATTTTTGTGTTTAGGGTTTTGATTATATGCCACTAGTCAGCATACACCTGGAATTTTAATTGCATTTGTCTTAGATTTTAATACTTGTTTGTGCTTCGGTGTCTGTGCGCACTTGGATTCAACCACGATTTTGATACCAAGTCGATCTTTTTTGGTTTCACTTTCTGTTGAAGCGGACAATTGGCGTTACAAGTTTCAAGAAATTTTATTCCCAGTTTATAAGCCTTATTTTGCGAATTAAAGAGCCCTGGCTTGAACCGATTTAACCGCCTCTGTAATTAAATTTTATGATGTTGGCAATGTTCATATCAAAGAACACTTTTTTGAACTTTGAGATACATAGGAGTGTCTTCTTTCTCATAGTTAATTGTGTACAGATGGTAACATTTTGGTCACTAGACGTCCATTTCGTGTTTATGGAAAAGATGGAAAGAGAAAGATTTTGAATTGAGTTTTATCTGTTTTGAATTATGGGGATAAAGAGGGGAGAAGAAATGTGAGATGTATTCTTTTTTCCATCTTGGCAGTTCCTCTTGGTGGTTAAAGTGGTAGTTTGGGAGGAAAAGTGTGAGCTAGCCTCAAAACTTACGTTCAAACCATGAAGGGGTGGTCCTGTTATAATAGTAGATTAAGCAGATACCAGAAAATCAGATGAATCTCTCCTTGATTGCTTGCATAGTTGCTGGGCTCCCTTTTCGTATTTTTTTCCTTTTTGATGTTCGCAGATTTTTTTTTAAAGGTAGAAATCCGTAATGAAATTGGGATTATTGAAAGATTTTAGCTTGGTGATTTTGTATTTGTTTGTTGTATTAGATACAGCTGATCTGTTGCAAATTGTGACAGAAATGCATTGTTTGACGTGAAAGTATGTACTGATGTTTGTGTGTTTCCTCGGACTAAGCTGAATTCCTTGTTTGTTGAAGTTGCCCAGGAGGTTTTACCGGTCATTTGTGGCAATTTTAGATGATACCCGATAATTGCAGCTTGAAGAGGCTGCATTGAAGCATGTTGCTTGGTGTTTGGTTACTGATTAACCTTTTCAGCAATGAGCAGTGGGTTTTTAGCAGTATCTTGTATTGTAGGCCATATTCTAGCACTGAAGTACATCTACGTGGAAATGAAAAACACTGTGTTGCCAGTGTAGAAACTTCTGTTTGGAGGTTAGAAGTCCATTGAACGAACTTTGACTTATTGCTCACCGCAATTCTAATTATGGAAAGGTGAGTTTCATATCCTTGCTTTTTTAACTTCTTTAAATTATTCTTGTTTATTTTCCGAATCCTTATGCTTGTTTATTCTGGTCCATGATTCTTTCAGATATAAAGTTTTGGAGGAGCTTGGAGATGGTACTTGTGGCAGTGTATATAGAGCAATCAATATGGAAACATCTGAGATTGTAAGTAATGCTCTCTAAGAAAATCATACTTCTATGGTTATAATGCTGTGATATTTTCGTCATTTAATACAGAATAAGTTGTGGAGCCTAGTCTTTTGTTTGGAAGTATCAAAATAATGACGGAATTTAGAAATAATCCTTTCCATGCAAAACACAGTTATCTTACCATAACTTTTGAGCTATAGATCTTTTTTTATCTATGGTTATGAAGAGAGCTATTCGTGGTGCAACTAGGTTAAGTCAGAGAAGATGAGAATTAGGGGTGTCAAATGGGTGGGTTTGGGCCAATTTGGGTGGGCTGTATATGTTTAATGAGTCATTGAGCCATTTACAAGTTACAACCCATACCCAACCCATTTACAAGTCATTTATATACTTATTACCCATACCCTACCCAACCCATCTATAAAGAGTGAAACTCAACCCGCCCATTATCCCAATTATATATCGATTATTACAATTATATATCAAATACTACATGGTTATTGATGAAAAAATATTCGTGTGGCTCTCTTATCTTGTGTTTCATTAGTATGTTTGGGGTGGAGTTAGTAGTTTTGGCTGTCATTAGTAAATTTTTGGGTGGCACTAGTATTTTTTGGACTGGCAATAGTATGTTTCGTGTGGCATTAGTAATATTTGAAGTGATGTTAGTAATTTGTGGTACATGAATAACCTATTGCGTAATATAGGTCGAGCCATTTAATCCATCCATTTAAGACTCATTTAGAATGAGTCAAAATGGGTTAGAACCCATTATGACCCATCTCATAAGTGGGTTGGGTCTGAGTGCATTTAGAGTGGGTGGGTTCATAGGTTTAGGTCAATATTGCCACCCCTAAATGAGAAGTGATCGGTATAGACATGGTGTAATGTTCTATCTCCCCCTTTTCCCCCGTCTTTTGTCCCTCTTGCTCCTCTTCGTGCATTCAGATACCAGTTTTATATTAGCATTTGTAACATAGTCGATTGCTTTTTGGGGTATTTTAAACAGGGTATGTTTGTTGGCCTAATCTTGAATCTTGTTTACTAATTGTATGCTCTATGCACATGTAATAACTTAATGATGTGCTTACCTCAACTACAAATAACAAAAGGGTTGTCTTATCTGTTTCTAGATGAAAACATAGGACACTACGCCAATGTCGGGCTACAAGCTGACACATTGATTCTGATCAATCAGCCATGTCATTTCTTTCATAGGGCATGTTCATTTGTCTTTTCAACTGAATGGTAGAGAATAAATTTATATCTTGTGTGAATTGTGGCCTGAAAGTATTTGAGCAGTCATTAGTTTTATGATTATCCCAGGTTGCCGTGAAGAAAATGAAGAGAAAATTCTATTCCTGGGAAGATTGCGTGAATCTACGAGAAGTTAAGGTATGGTAATTTGCCATCCCTGAAATGGTAGATTTTACTTTGTTACTAGTCTCCGTTAATCGTGCAAGTTCTGCTTATTTAATAAACATGCAGTTTAACATGTTTTCTTTCTTTTGTGTTGGCAGTCCCTCCGTAAATTGAATCATCCTAACATCATAAAGTTGAAGGAGATTGTCAGGGAAAACAACGAGCTTTTCTTCATATTTGACTTTATGGTAGGATCTGACCCTTTTCCTCTTTCTGATCTCTTAATGTTGATGGGTGAAATTAGAGTTATTTGCTGTTTCCACCATGAATTCTTACTCTGCTTCTGCTTGAATCTGGGCTTCACCTCCCCAGGAATATAATTTGTACCAAATAATGAGGGGAAAAAAGAAGCCCTTTTCAGAAGAGGAGATTAGAGCCTTTATGTCTCAGGTGCTGCAAGGACTCTCACACATGCACAGAAATGGATATTTTCACCGAGACTTAAAACCTGGTATAAATTTTGATTCAGTGCTGTAGTGTGAGAACTATTTGTTTGTTCTTGTGGGGTAGATTCTTTTGAAAGTTTAATAATCTTTCATCCTTTTGACTTACAAGAGAATTTGCTGGTGACGGGTGACGTCATTAAAATTGCTGACTTTGGGCTGGCTAGGGAAGTGTCATCAATACCACCATTCACCGATTATGTGGCCACTCGTTGGTAAGTGATTTCAAGTAATGCTGTTAAACCTTTCCTATTATAAAACTCAAAATAATGCTGTGACATGCCGAGCAATAGGGGAAAAAAACAACCCTGTTACATATTTGAGCACGCTTGTGATTGCTCGCATTGGTCAATTACTTGAGTTGCCTTTTTTAGTACCTTATCATCATCTTTTGAAATTATACTCGTGTAAGGTATCGAGCTCCAGAAGTCTTGTTGCAGTCCTCAAAATACACTCCTGCAGTTGGTATGTAATATGCTCTTGTTAAAGGTCAAAGAAACTGCTGCATTTTTTGATTTAGGTTCTAGTTTAGTTGATCGTTTAAGAACGTTTAGTTGTTTCCTTCAGGCACTATCCATTCATGTTGGCCTTGTTTCTGTTATCCCTAACCTCTTTACTTTTTTGCATGAGTTCTGAACTTTTGACTTCTGTCTACTGAGTGCACTTGTTGTTAGTATATTACTTTGTGGAGTTGCAAAAACCGTCTTATCGCTGCATGCGTTCCGAGGAATGCTTTTTTATCATAAACACACAGTCTGGCTAATATCATCTTGTTCATTGAGAGATTCCTGTATATTGTCCAGCTATGGGGAGGTTTTCACGAATATTTTGTAATTGATCCTTGTTATTCTCGTTATGTACTTTTTGGGATAACCATTACTGTTTGCTTCTTGACCGGTTAGCCATGTGCATCTAATTGTTAGAGGGTTTGGTGCTTAGAACTATCATAACATGATTCAGTTGAGTGGTCAAGATGATATTCTTATATTAAAGAGACAGTGATGGAGACGCAAATCTGTTTACCGTTTTTATGAACAATGATTTTGTGAGAAGTCAAGGAAGAATGTATAAAACACATTGAAATTGGGAATGTACAGTTTGAGAATAAATATTTTCTTAAATATTGCCCTAGTCTTACAATAGGTGATGGGAAATATTATTTACTTTAAGGAGTTTGATGGGCTGAGCTCAAGTTGCTTATAAAGGGATTCATTGGATTTGAACATAATGTACAAAGTACTCTGGCTATGTTTTCGTACTTGTCTTCTGATTGGCAATTTGACTTACATGCAGACATGTGGGCTGTTGGTGCAGTAGTAGCTGAGCTTTTCACTATGTGCCCCATTTTTCCTGGTGAAAGGTAATCGAACTCTTCAACTGACAAATACAATAGTTATTGTCACAGTTTGATAGAGAATGGGAAGGAGAGCTCGTGAGCTATTCGTATATAATCTGAGAGGATATTGATTTTTGTTGTAGTTATCCTTTAGATGTTAGGACTTATCTTGTAATTTTAGTTGTTATTTTAAGAGTTATCCTATGTAGGAATCTAAGTTATGTTTATCCTTCTATTATCTGTTAAAGAGCCTATTTAAAGGACTCTCTTCATTTAATTCAATTAGTTGAGAAAATATATCTGAGTTTGATTATGGTTTTGGTACTGTGGTATCATTACTTCCTTAGGCACAATGATGTCTATGGTACCTTAGGCACAGGGATGCCTGGTTCTTTAGGCACAGGGATATGCCTAAAGTTTTATCTTTCTTTACTCATTTTCCGTTAATCTTTCTGCATTAGTTTGGTATCAGAGCAAACATCGATCTTTGTTTTCGCTTCCAATCTACTTTCTATATCTAGAAATCAAAAAAAGAAAAAAGAAGTCATTCAGCCTCACCTCCCAGCTCAAATTCTCACACCTTAAAGTCCAACCCATTCTCGATGAGCCAGCCATTCAGCCCATCCCAGTACAAGGGAAAAAGGGAAAGAAGAAGAAAAGAGCTGACAAAAACAGAACAGACAGCCAGGAGAGAGCACAAAATTGGAGAGCTTGGAATTACCTTTTTGGAGTTAACACGAAAATTGCAGCATAAACAAATAATTAGGGTTCACACTTGACCTCGCATAGGTGTTCGGACAGACAAGATTCCTTGTCCTGTGAGATCGTTAGTCATTTCTGTGCGATGCTCTTCTCAAAGTATGGTTTTGCGGATGGATCACAGTTCTAACTCGCAGAGAAATGATAGGGAACACGAAGGAGTACTCTATAGGTCCCATGAGCTATTCATATATTACCTGAGAGGATATTGATTTATGTTATCATTACCCCTTTAGATGTTAGATGTTTGGATTTATGCTTTTATTATCTTTTGAAGAGCTTATTTAAAGGACTCTCTTCGTTACAATTCAGTTTGTTGATGAAATATATTTGAGTTTTATGTGGATTTGATACAGCATATCATTACTTCCTCAGGCACAGGCATGTGTAGGGGTCTTTAGGCACAGGGATGCCTAAAGTCTTATATCCCTTTATTTATTTTCTTTAGTTCTCCTGCATCAGTGTGTTAACCATTAAGCCTATATACCTGCTGTCAGGATGGCCGGTGCACATATTCAGTAGCAAGGTAATAATGACACCACCTAGATAGAATGGTTGGTTTTACGTGATGTGGTGGGAGTCATCCCTTGTAATTTACTCATGAGATGCCTAACTGTGTAACATGTTTCAAATACATTGTGCTGAATTTCCATTATAGGCCGGAGTTAAATTGCAAAATCTAATGAGTTCCATCCAGTGTATTGAGCTAAAACTACTCGGGAAAGGTTGTCTTACGACATCTTATTGCTCTCATTTGTTTTATGCCCCAGTGAAATAGATCAGTTGTACAAGATATGCTGTGTTCTTGGTACACCAGATTGGACTACCTTTCCTGAAGCAAAGAACATTTCTCTACTTTTTAGTATTAGTTATTCAGAGGTAATTTTGTGGTTGAACTAATTGCTTTCCTATGTTTTTCTATACCCCTCCACCCACAATCCTTAAGGATTTTATCCCTCTTTGTTCTTGGTAGATTATGCCTGCCAACCTCGCAGACATCATTCCCAATGCAAGCTTGGAAGCTTTAGATCTGATCAAGGTGGGTCAATGCTTTATTTACAAGCCATATTATTTGGTTGTTCTGAGTTCCCTTATTTTTACTTCTGAAGCTAACTTTGGAATGTTTCTATACTTCGTTTTCTTCTTAATTTTGCTCAGCAACTTTGTTCCTGGGACCCACTAAGGAGGCCAACTGCAGACCAATGCTTGCTACATCCATTTTTCCATGTAACGTGTTATCTCAAGTTTGTCTACGGCTTTCTTTGTTGCTCAATGTTTGATTTCTAACATGTTCTAATAAATAGGTTGGTATGAGGATTCCTCGTCCAATATGGGATCCTCTTCAGCTGAAGCTAAATAGCATTGGTGAGAGCTTGTACCAGGCTGTTGAATATCTAGTCTTATATAGTTCGATATTCAAAACTTTTTTTTTGTAAAACACTCTCTGTGATTGATATACAGGACCTACACCAAATCTCGAGTTGAAGCTATGGGACTTTAGCACTCAACCAGATGATTGTTTCCTTGGTTTGACCCTGGCAGTGGAACCCAGTGTGTCCAAATTGGGTAATCAATTGTCTTCATTGCGTTGTACTTCATTCAAATAGATGCATTATTAAGCACGGATGGTAATGCTTGAATGCGGTTTGACTGGAGCTCTAGGTATGGGCTAGGCATGCCAAGAGGTTGTTTGGACAATTGGACATTGTCTGAAAAGAAATCATTTAGTGTTGGAACATTAAGTTTTGTATGGATTTCCTTTGGAGGACCGCCTCTAGGAGGTCTTATGTTAACGATTGTACGTAGGTAGAATCAATGTTGATAGATCCCGGTTAGTGTAAAACTTTGCTGCAGAAACCATGGACTTAATAGTTACCATGAGCAATCCACGTATGTCCAGTAAATAGGGTGATTTTTGTTTCGTTTATTCAGGTTAACCCAGAAAGATTCCCTCTAACAGGCTTTTGCAGTCCTCTGTTACAAGTTGATTGTCTTGGTTTTCTTTTTTAGCCATCCCAGAGCGTATGGTTATAATCTTGAAGTTGGAACTATTATTTGTTTGGTAGTTCTATTTAGCGCTTTATGAACAAAGGTATTGCAAGTGCTTCAAACAGAAAGATTTACCTTTCTCAGTCTATGCCAAGATCAATTTTCGTAGTGTGATAATGATTACTGAGAACGTAAAGTACTTGCACTTACCTTTTGTTGAAGATGATGCTCAATATGGAACAAAGGAATCATGTAATATTTCATGGATGTTCTCTGTAAGTTGTACGTAAATTGGACATGTATTCTCTCCTGATTTTAGAGAGTCCCATGTATGGTCTGCTGCCTGGTTTAAGCTTTTGTTTACGCATTTTATTTGACTGAATGATCTCTAAACTTCGTTTTGTCTTTCACTCTATACATCGTGTTAGGATTAGCATTCACCATTATAAGCCTTCTGTTGCAAAATATGAACTCTATAGCACAGCAAAGCATCATGATCTCTTCATATGGGGAAGGGGAAAGAAATGAAAAGAATGACTGAAGTTTCTTGGTTAAGTAGAGATGGTATCACTGTCTACCTGTGTAGGGCTTCCCATGTTTTAACTAATTGGGATTGTTATCTATGAGCACTCTTCTTCAATTATCATTAGGGTAATAATGCCTGATACATTGGCAAATATTTATTGTTCTGCGATGATTTTGCATCTTGTAGGATAACTGCCTGTTTTTTAATGGCGTAGCTGTCTATAATATAAATGGGATAATGGAGTTTATTGGACCTTGGGGTTCTCCATGTTCATCCTCTTTCCTTGATGTATCTAGACATAGTCTTTTCAGAGGACTTCCTTTTTTCTGATACATTATTTTGTACCTGCAGACATCTCCAATACGGTATCTAAAGGTGCAGGAGAGGTGAGTTTGTAAGGCTCCGTATAGAAAAATGCTTTCATAGCATGCGATATTCCAAGATGGAAATTTTACATTATATTTCTCCTTGTGCAGCAAATGGATTTACTGTATTTATAAAGGTTGTGAACTCCGTTATGCAGGATATATTGTTTTGCTCTGGTTTCCCAGATCATTCACAACAGTCAGGTAATCGACAGGTTAATATATTGGTATAGTCTCAGTAAGCTGATTGCAGAGAATTTTAAGCTTTGATAGCCAAACACTGGAGACTTCATAACCTTCCGGAAAGGTAGAACTCAAGGTGCTTTGTAAATTGTCATATTGACATACGATGTTGAATTGGAGAAGTTTAAAAAACCCAAACACTGAAGCAGAACTGATTGTGCTCGTCTCTGTAAACTCCGTTCAACATGTGTCAATTCTCACAAAACTAAAAGGGCCAAACAACTAAAAGACATGAACTGATATATCAAGTAAACAAAAAGGTTTGGACACACTAGCAAGCCTTCAACTTTGCTACATTTTTAGTTGTATTTCTGAATGTGGGAAATGAGTGGCTGAATGTGGGTGTTATAGGCTCGGAGGGGTCAGTGTCACTGGGTCGAGTGCTTTGACCTGGTATACTTTACGTGGACCTGTGACGAAGCAATAGAAAATTGTTTTCTTCTTTTTGGTTTGTTATGATGATCTTCATGCTTGTTTCTGATGATTTGCGTACATTGCTTTCCAGTATTGTGGTCCATGCTTTCTCCTGATCATAATGGAATTGGTCCGCCTGTAGAATCATCCTTGTCTTTATCATTCAGGTGAGTCCTATTTTTAGTTGGTGTATTTCTAGTTGTAGTTGTAGATGCCATGACCTCTGGCGACCGGGATGTATATCGATCACAGCCGTTAGTAGAAGTGTACATTTCTTTGGAGGTTGTGTTCACTTTTTATTTTGTTTTACCATTTCTTTGCAGTCCATTTTCACATAAATCAATTGGAGCTCCACAATCAGCTGGATTCGCCATTTCATCTGTGCAGCCTAATATCTCTGACAATCCATTTTTGGCCATGTCCTCCACATTCCACCAGGGTCATTATTTTTAAGTTGATCAACTGCCTGTGTGATCGAATAAAGGGGATGATTGTACAAATTTTCTTCATATTTAGTTCCCATCGAAATGCCTAGTAGGACTATGCAACGAAATCTTTTTCGATGGAATATCTGTTGATTCAAATTGAGTTTTTTTTTTTAAATCGTTTGCCCCGTTTCTGGGGAGGGGTTGTCGAGTCCGATACGTTGACAGTGATGTAATTCCCTCGAATTGGTTTATAGAATTTTGTGAGAAGATTGCTTCAAAGTAATCTAATCTCTTTATTATGCTTTTGTATTTTCTTTGAAAGTTATTTCAGTTTGTTCTGGCCACTGAGGTAACGAGAAACATATGCTTCATGAGAGTATAGAACCAGTGGACATGGGAAAAACTCGGGTGCTGAGTAGGTAGGGGCACACATGGTGCAGAACGCGCATTCCGACTGTCCAAATGTGTTTTAGACGGCTCAGATTTCTCCTTCCCTCTCTCCTTTCAGTGCTCTGGGTGTCGCCACGTGGATGTTGATGGATATGGCAATGAGCCAATGAGTCCGTGACGATTCTTATGTGAGATCTTTTCCATTAACAGCCAAAACGCACAAATGCTTAAACTACAAACAAAACGCAAACAAGACACATTCACATCATCCAAGTGCCTACACACCGCATGGTGCAGATTGCTCTTTCCAGCATCGTGCTTCCGGCGACAAAGACAATGGATGGAGAATTTCATTTGCTCTTTTGTTTTACATTATTGTCTGTGATTTCTTTTCACATGGGGTTGGACCAAAAAAAAAAAAGAATTTGAGACTCAACATCTCAAGTATTTCCAGTGAAAGTAATTAGGTAATTATAGATTTTCCCAAATTTGGGGTGGCCCCGGCCCCTAATAGCCCATCTTTTTTTTATCCGTCTTTGACTTTGCAAAACTTTTTCACCCCTTTTTGAGAGGGTTGTCAATTTCATTTGTACATTTCTCTTATAATTTGAGCTGGGTTACTCTCGGAAATATTCTATTACCACATTTGTGATCGACTATATATCCCAACTAATTTTTTATTTGCTTTGCAAAGGTGTCATTTTAGTGTCTCTGCATATGCTCGTGTCTAGGTGATTGGTGAATTTTTTTATTCATTTCTATACCATGTGAGGAAATCGTGTAGTGCCTAAATGAAATTTGTCATGATGACCAAAAAAAAAAAAAAAAATTGAAAAAAAGGTCATGGTTTCATCTTTTCCCAATGAAGGCCTTAAGTTAAGCCAGTAAAATGCATCTACCCTCATCTTGGCAAAACTTGGATTGGACACGGGATTGCTGCTGTGCAACATCCGCACAGCAGCTGCTGTGCACCATCCAAATCGTCCGTTACTCAGATGGATAGTTCAGATTTCACCTCGGCACATTTGCATCCGAATTGTTATTTGCTGTGCGTGCAAGATGAAATCTGGACCGTCCATTCGAGTAACAGACGGCTCGGGAGGTGTACAGCAGGTGTTGTGCGGGAGCTGCACAGCAGCAACCCCAAATCCCACCCGCAACCCAAAATATAAAACAAGAAAAAGGTTTTTCATAATGGAAATTGTGATCCACATATTCTCCACCTTTGTCTTGGCAGCTAAAACATGAAAGCAACCCCTCACCTTTGCATATAGTAAAAGTGACGTAAGATGGTAGCGACATATTATTGTGACATTTGAGGTATAGTACACATTTGCGAATATAAAAATCAAAGCAGAAAATGATGTGGCAAAACAAATAGGCGAACGATTATAAATTTAAATTTAAAAAGTTTAGAAAAATCGGTATGAAGTAATAGAATACTTTGAGCAATAAATCAAAATATAAACACTAAATCAATTTTAAAACTTCCTAGATAAATAAGACGTGTCCCAATAGTTTTTCTCGTGGAACAACTGTTTCAAGAGTTTAGATGATCAAGAAAGAAAAAAAAACAGTTTCAAGAGTTTATGATAAGCTTTTTTAATTTACTAGAGTTGTGTTCCAATTCCTAACTTAAGTGAATTTTTAAGTTAATCTATTATGAGAGAATAACCTGTCTTGTAAAGCGTAATAAGTCAATTTTGAGTTTAAGCAATGAATTGAAACAAGAATTAAAATGTTTTGAGAATGCTATTCTATTCTTTTTTTTTTTTGGTGAGACTATACATGAGCGGGGTTAACGGACTTAGTTAGTGGGTTAAACAGTCAAAAGGGGTTTGATATCGGTGGAACTTGAAATATATATAGGATATCAAGTAGTTATTGTGTAACTCGAGGTTAATTTTTTGGGCCACGTGGTTAGGCTAAGGGTTAGTAGGTCAGCTGACACGGGTCATCACATGTGGTATTAGAGATTGCACCAACCGGAAGTGTGAGGCTGGTCCTGCGAGGAGACGTGTTTGGGTGGGCCCGACAAGGGAGAAAGCACAGGAAAATGTAAAGTCCCAGTCCCACGTCAGTGGAACTAGAAATTGGAGAATTGAATATAAATGATATTTGGTTAGGCTAAAGGTTAGAAGGTCAACTGGCACGAGTTGTCACATCAAACCTCTCCCTTGATAGGGTAATGAATACAACCAGATAAGCTATAGGCCACATATAATGCTTCTATTCACTCACGCATGAAAGACAAATATCCATTTCATGGGAGACTTTGATTTTGATAATTTGATCCATTCCTTTCATAAGTCTTAATAAAAAGGTAGAAATCCATGTAACAAAATTTATATAGTAATTGTTTGATTGAATAACACTTTGTTCTCTTTCAAATTTTGTTCAAAGTTATGAACCAAAAATTGAATGATTTGCTCACACTCTTACAATAGCAATAGATCTATTGTTTTCTAACTATAATTAGTACTTAAAAATTTATGAAATACTTCCGGATCTGTGCTTGTTAGTCTGTTTTCACTATTTCGCATCTTTTAAAAAATTATACATATCTTTCAAAACGAATCTCTAAAAATATGCAACATGATTTTTATTTAACAGATCATAATTAGTTCTATGATAAGAAATTTTCAAAATTATAAAACCCATTGTAAGTTGATAGATATAGACTATATCAAAATATGACACGAATACCGACACGAATACCGAAAATGAATCAACAAATTTTTAAAATTACTAAATTCATTATAAATTGAAAGATACAAACTATACATAATATTACACAAATGCCGTAAATGGATCAACAATACGAACGGAGGGAGTAGATAGTTCAAGATAATCAAAATGAAATTGAAGGTCAATTTTATATCAAATGAGAAATGTCAATTTATTATTTTGAGTAAAGTAAACAAAATAGTTTAAAAGGATGTAAAGGAAAGGGTAAACAAATAGGAGTAGGAATGCCTTATTTAATTTTTATACTCTCTGTTTTTTGTTTTTTTTTACCACGATACCACTTCTCTCTCTATCGCGTATGTCTGGATTCTTCTCTCTCTCCACCCGTTATAAATAGGGCATTTGCTCCAAGCTTCAACTTTCTCTTCCCTTTTGTGGGGTTTTGAGAGAGACGCAGAGAGACGGGGGCGGCTCTCTGAAGAAAACCCATATCACAGAAATTGACACTTCGATGTATCTGTATACGCTCTAATATGTGCGTATAGATGCACTTAGAGAAACAGAGGTATACACAGAAAGATAGAGAGTGACTTTGAGATCCTTTTTTTTTCGCTTCCTTTCCCTTCTCTTTGATCCAATGTCTACTGATAATCGGCGCAGTTATTGAAAATTTAAAATTTCGAATTTCATAAATTTTTTATTCCCACGGCCATGGCCTTCATCGTGTTCTCTGCAACTGTGTTTTCTCTTATCTGGGTGTTCTTGACATTTTTTTCATGTCATTTTTGGTGTCAGGAAGTTCATATGTACAAGATTACATATTTATTTCCGGGTCTTCGTGAATTGATGTTAGGGTTGGTTTTTATTTATTGCTTGAGATTGTTATGGATTGATCAGATCTTAACTGGAATGAACTCTAATTTTGGATCAAACTATAGTGTTATGATTAGAACTTAAAGAAAGGAATATAGATTTCTGTAATATATGACCTATCATTTAATTCTATATAGCTATTATTGAATTTTCTGGGGCTAGACTATGTGGATTCTGTAGCTCTCTTATGAGTATCTAAGCATTGACCCTTGAAATGGGTTAATGGAAAAACTGGGTTTTGAAGTGTATAATTAGATGGGTTTTTTATTCTGTTTGGTGGTAGAAAAAGATTGACAAGTGTTTACATATCAGGGTTTTGGTGGTTGTTCTTGTTCTTCCTGCAAGTGTTCATCTTTTTGGTCAGGAAATGGTCCTGATATTAGTTTTCCTAATGGGCAGGTGATTGTACCCTACTTGCCTTCAGATTGCTGGCAACTGTTGATCTGGTGATTAAACCGTTCACATTTGGTATAACATCTCTTAATAGTGTGCAGTTGATTGGTATTGTGGGTGCTTTCTGTTGCACATTCCCAGTTCCACTTGGGGTAAGAAATATTGTTTTGGGATTTGGTTTGGACTAATTGGGGGATGATCAGCCGGAAATGAGTGCAGGGATATGGTGCATGGACAGGAGAGATGTTTCTGGCCTGTTCCTTCGCTGGAACTAGGTGAAGCATTTTGGTTTGTAATTCATTTTTCTGCCTTAAAGATTGCGTGCAATGTCTCGCTGCTTTCCGTTTCCACCTCCAGGATATGAGAAGAAGACTACACTTGATGATACAGACTTGCTAACAAAGGTTCATATGGAATGCACCTCTTTAATAGATTGCCTTAGCTTCCTCCGGTTGTGTTGTATGTTGTGGATGTACTCTTTCATTCAGAATGCATTGTTGCAATTATTCTATTTGATCTTCTTGGGAAAGTTGTGCCTCACTACTGAAGTAAATTAAGGGATGTTTAACAAAGATGAGAAGATACACTAAATGACTGTAATGAGGAGTGTTATCGAATTAAGGGATCGAGATACATTTTCATGGCAATTCCTAAGGAGGGTGTGCATTCTAAATGTGAAAGTATTGAAGAAGACATTTGGAAGCGTGACATTAGGGAGAAAATTTAACTTGGTGAAGCATAAATGATGGATTGTGTAACTTTTTCCTTTTTGTTCCTTACCATTTGTGTTATTTTGTGGTGATCATGGAATTTACATAAAAGAGGTAGAACTTTATAGACATTTCACCTTTAAATTGTTTTCTTTTGCGGTTTCATCTGGAGTAAAATTGGCTTAGTAGTATATTTTTCGATTACAATGAAGATGAAGGCGTCCTTGTGTCTGTTGTCACTAACATACCCCTTCAATCGTATCGTGCTTTATCACATACGGTGAAGAAGTGACATTTTGAGACTTTGTTTTTTATTTGCCTTTCGCTTGGTGAATTGAGTCGATAATCTATACAAAGTTGAAGATATGGTGCTGCTGATTACATGTTGAAGATGAACAAAGTAGTAGTACCAATTACCAAATAGTGTCCGAGGAAACAAAAGTAGCTGCAGACCACTTAACAATTGGTGCAAATTCTCTTGATTCCTTGATAACTATACAGGAATCAAGATTTGAGCTACCTCTGTGGAGGTCCGAATCCCCTTTCCAGATACAGAGTTATCTGAGCGTACCTGCATTAGATTTGTTGATGCCTTGTCTGCTTTTGACTATTTCCATTTCATATGCCAGGTCCAAGTTCCTTGGATACTTTCTTGATCAGCACCTAATTTTTAAATTCACAATGTTTAAGCATGTGGAACACCCATTTTGATCTTACAAAAAGTCTTGGAACACAATTTCCACAAACCACCATGTCAAAACGGGTCTTTCTTATGCACCTAAGGTATGCAATTGGATTTTTATTCCTAATTGAACAGACTCGCTTGATTTGCAGTACTTCAATACCTAGGATCTTGAATTCTAACCTGTAATTGCTTTTACCCTTTACAACATCCTTATACAGTATGTGCCTTAATTGGTTTATGCGGGGATCGTCCTCTTTCATCTTTGGATGGTGTATCAAGTCTATATAGTGTGTATGTTCATTCTGGGCAACTTTCTTGTGCAATTGTTGATCGCTTTGATTTCTATGCACTCATCTTTTGGTGGTTTGTTTTTAACTTCGCTTGCTCATGCTTGAACATTTTCTATTATATATTCTTGCGTTCATTTTGAAATTGCTATTTATTATCAGGATGTCTTTTGACAAGCTCGTTTATATTTGATATCAATTCGAATATTTCAGGAGAAACACAAAGAGAAAAGGCATAAGAAGGACAAGGAAAAGCGAGAAGGTAAAGAAAGGAAAAAGGACAAAGAGAGAAGTGAAGGACTAGCTAAAGAAAAGAAAGAACGAAAGGAGAAGCATAAAGACCGGAATGATAAGGATAGGGATAAGAAAAGTAACCTAGTAGAGACAGATATTGTGCGGCCCTTAGATGGCCAAAATGGCGAGAAACACAGTTCAAAATGCCCACAGAGTGGTGGTACCGTGGACTCTAAATTTTTGTTGGAGTTGGGCAAGAGAATCAAAGATGGAGGTGGAGCTAGAGAAAACCAAATGTTTCAGAGTATTACTGTTACATATCAGAAGAGTGGTGAACTGCCTGGTAGGGTTGTGGAAATTAATATTGCGAAGTCAACTGAAGCGAAAGAAACGTATGGAAATAAGAAAGATAGTGATAGAAATATTAATGGACAAAGGAACCAAGTCAAGGCAAGAGGCATGGAAAATGGTTGCCTCCGAGGTTTCAATGTGGAAAATGGTGTTGTTCAAGGTTTCAGTAGGACGGATCAGAAAAGAGTTGGGGGAGTGGCTGGACCAGTGGACAAGGATGTCAAAACGCAGATGGAGGGGAAAAAGAAGCATAAACACAAGGATGGTGAAAGACAAAAAAGTAGAGATAAGCCAGATTATAAAGACAGGACAAAAGAGAAGGAGGCGAAAGTGAAAGAAAAAGAGCCAAACAAAAAGCAACCTACATTTCAAGAAAGCAACAAACATGGCATAGATAGTCACGATCTTATGCCATCTCACCTTTTGAAGGATGGAAACAAGAATTCCACCTACCACATAAATCTTGGCAAACGAAAAGAGCCTGAAATGAATGGATTTTCACATGGTGAGTTCTTTCCTGTACTGTACAGTGGTCACACTACATTTCTGTCTCTGTTATCAGGGATTATATTTTGGCTCTAGAAATTGATCTTTTTAATTGGATAATATTTGCTTGTACTTAGCTCTTTTGACGTGTTACAGATGATGGCATTCGGCCCAATAAATTGCCGAGACTCATATCTTCTTCTCACCAGCTTGTGGAAAATGGAAGAAAATTGGAACTATGCCAATCTGCTCTCCAGCTTGCATGTGAGAGGCAGGCGGCAGCCTCTAATGACCAGAAGGTGGAGGGTAAGATTTCTTCCTCTCCCCAAATCCTGCAAAATGGAAGAAAATTGGAACCAAAACCAACTGCCATTGGCAACAAGACGAATAAGGACGCCATGGCTCATGGTTTGATAGAGGCTCAGAAACCAAATGCTTTCTTTAGTAAGCCTTTGTCTACTGCTCGAGCTAAAGAGAAAGTTAAAGACTCTGTGAAGCTTCCACATCCTGACTCTAAGTATCTAAGTGAAATACTTAATGTTCCCAAAGTGGCTGACTGGTCTGATTTTGATAACCAAGAGTGGTTGTTCAGCAGCAATAACCTTCATGCGGAAAAGCCCAATGCGCCTCCAATAGGGGTTGATGGTACCCCGCAGGTGTGGGCACAAGCTTTAAGGATAGAATCCATGGATGTTACTGCTCTGCCGTATGTCATACCTTTCTGAGTTGGTACTGCACAGATTCTTCAGTTTCCCCTTTTGATATTCTCTGATGTGGGACTGTCCTGGTTTTGAAAGCATTTCCATGCGGGTCCAATTTTTCATGCAAAAATTTTGCGCGACCCCTCCATTACTGGGGTAATTGAGGGTTTCTTCTTTTAATGATTCTATTCCAGGGAAAGACAATCAAGGATCATTGGAAGAAAAATGATGTGTTTTTTGCAGGATTGTTTTATGGTCTCTCTTATTGGATGCAGGAGACAGATGTGGGAACTTCCTACTCTGGGTTTCTCCTGCTTCGTTTTTTGGAGGTTGTGAGCCAATAGAATTGGGAATGATCGCACCACTACAAAATTTTGGCATTGTAACATATTTCATTGAGGGTGAGTGTATATTTGAGGGAAATTTTATGTATCACACTTTTTAAGCGTTGTCGATTGCCTCTTCATTCTCTTCATTTCTAGATTCATTTTTTTCCATAGCGGGTTCCAAACGGGGCCTTGTGGATCTGTTGGCACACTCCAAATGGCTTTTGGACAGTTTGCATGTTTGTCTGGATTATTGACACAACTCGGGGTGCCATTATGTGATACACTCCAAACGGGCCTCTGCTTTTTGTGCAGAATGCTTGCATCCTTTCTCTGGATTCTTCATACAAGTCAGAGTTCCAAATGTGTTCATCTTAAGATAACTCAGAGAAAATGAGACCAAACCATTGTTTACAATTTCAGCTGCTCTTGTTTTGGGATTATAGACTCCATATGTAATAAGTACAAAATACTTTCGTTTCTTCATACCTTTGGTGACTGCTCTTATCCTCCTTTTTCCCTGACCAATAAAAAATGCTGCAACTTTCATGTCATGCAGCAACGTCCAACACCACATTTCTTCCGCTTTTCGCCACCACCGTGACTCTTCCTACAGTCTCACCTTTGCGGTTGCTTCCTCCTTGATCACCACCCTTGCCATCTTTCTTTCCAGGATTTTGGGGGCCCTGCTGTCCCAAAAGGGACGGCAGTGGCTACTCGCCTCCAAACGGCACCGTTTGGGGGTGTTTGAGGGATCCTTTATTTTGCTTGGTAAAGCCCCGTTCGGCCTAGCAACACACTGAATTGATTTATTGATTTTTTGGGGGCAGCTTCCGGTCCCACAGATAATTCAAACCCATCATTATTATTAAAATATTTTTTTATGGCTTCTTGAAAAAAATTAGCTCAATCCAATATTGGTAAGAACTTTTTCTTAATTCATATGGTGAAACACTTGGGAGTAATTTCAGATCCCACAAAGATGATTTAAACCGCTCTAGAATATTCTTTATGGGTCCTGCAAAAAAATTAAAAGCCACATCGATCTAGAGCAGAAAATCAAAAGTACAGAGTCACTCCCAAAAGAATCTGCTACCGTACATTCCAAATTGAGATCCAGAGGTTAACATAACACGGTGCTCACTGCAGAATTTCACTGCAGATCACTTCCATGTCAAAAGACAATTATGAAAATTTGGTAGCAATATAACTGATCCCAGTAATCATGTGAGTAATAGCAATACATGAGAAACCTCAAAGGCAAGGCGTCAAGAATATCCTTGCCAATTTATTGGCAAAGCAGACCTTTAAACTACAAACAATAAGCAGAGGTGGAAAAAAATAAAAGAAAAAGGAAATGGTATCCGTTGACAACCATACGCTGTCGAACTCCAATCAGAAAGCCCTAATCCACCAAACGAAGCTCTGAGCGAGACCCACATTTCTCCAAATCATTGTCGGATCTCCTCCTGAGTCGCCAGATAACAAAATTTGAGAAACACTGGCGACTTTGTTGGAAAAAAAAGAGTATTTTAGCAGTCTTCCATGAACAAATTAAAGTCATCACCCAGCTGTAGCAGAGTTTGGAATGCTCTCCAAAATTTTTGCTCTTGCAACAGGGTCAGTCGAAAAGCGACCCAAGACAGCAACCGTAGCTGTACTACTTCCAAACTTCTCAATCCCTCTAGAGATCATACAAGTGTGGTTAGCCTCAACCACCACCATTACATCTCCACCAAGCAGTGATGAAGCTGTCTCTGCTATTTGTCTGGTAAGCCTCTCCTGTACTTGGAGCTTGAAACCATGGAAATGCACAATTGACTGCAGAAGTGTTTTTCCAAGGGGGTTAACTCCTTCAGTAGAGATGTATCCAATGTGCACGATGCCCTGAAATGGAAGTAGATGGTGTTCGCATTGGGACCAGAACGACAAGTTTAGCTCAGAATGGATGTCTTCGTTCCCATTGGATCTAACGGCATCCATTCGACGAAGACCAAACCCATTCAACTTCATTGCCAAATCACAGTTTTTGAAATTCATAAGCCATTTCACAAAACGAGTAGGAGTTCCAAGAAGCTCGTTCCTTAATGGGTCTTCACCCAAAGACCGAAGAATTGAAGCTGCTGCAGCAATCATTCCTGAATTAGCGGGTCCCATCTTAGATATAGCCTGAGATGGGCACCAACATTTGTCATCTGAGCCTCTGGGATGGATTTTCTCAACATTTATGCCTCTGAATCTTAAGAGACTCAGAAAATCACCCCAAATATCTGCCTGGTCATTTTCAAAAACTCCTGAACCAGAACAAACAATCACTTTTACCCATCCTCTATGATTCGAGTCAAGGAAGGCTGATTCAAAATTGGGGAAGTGAATGTGTGAACACTGGAGAATGACGGCAACACCTGTCGGCTTGATTCCATTTTGCAAAGCTGAAGATACTTCATCTGCTAGACGTTGTGGGTCTTGCAGCCGTTTTGCAAAGACATCAGCTACGCGAGAAAGCTTGCTTAGGCCCACAACACGCTGCTCAGATGGGACATACCCAATATGACACTTGACTTGGAATGGAAGCAAGCATGACTCACAGTACGAGAAAAGATCAAGATCGCGAACAACAACAAGCCCACCAGCTCCTCCAGCATGCCCAATTCCGCTTTCCAACCCGGACTCAGGGAACAAAGCTCCTTGAACTATATCTTTCACCTTTTGTTGGTAGCCTGAAAGAGCACAAAGAGGTAACTGAACTAACTGATACCTCTAACTCCAAGTCAATACTCAATAGTGGCACAGACATGTATAAGGTATTTCACATCCCATTTTTCCTTTTTACTGTTTGTAGCTTTCAGGGAATTATGCAAGTTCCAGACTGAAAATATCAAACAAGGAGTTCATAATATAACAAGCCTTTGTGGACAGGGTACTTGAAAATCACAAAAATGAATAAAAGACCTTATTTATTTGGTATCATGGCGAAGATCTACAGGACTGAAACAGAAGCCTGCAGTAGATTTTGCTCTAGCATACGCTTCATTTTCTTAACTAAGAGTACCATGTAAGTAACAGGAATCCGTCATGAAAACCCACAACTTCCATTCGGAGCAACTTGAAGGTCAATCAAGGTACGCATACAAATCAAATATTTTTGCTCAGACATAGACACATAGTTCATATTGAAAATCTACAGGACTAAAACAAAAGCCAGCAGTAGATTTTGCTCTAGTATCCGCCTCATTTTCTTTACTACGAGTCGTTGAGTTCTAGCTAGGTAAAAGGAATCCGTCATGAAAACCCGCAACTTCCATTTGGAGCAACTTGAAGGTCAATCCAAGTACCAATTCAAATCAACTATTTTTTCTCAGACATAGTTCATATGTCTCACGAAGGAGCCATCACTGCATAACTGGATGATAGTTTAACAGTTGATAACATGTACTTTACCATGGTTCCATCGCGCAAAGGATCTCAAAGCACTACAATGAAATAGTCATTTGAAATCAAATCATGACAAAGCTCTTGAATTCAATGTGGAAATCCATACGTAAGCTATGTCCTAAATTTTGAGCTATTGTCATTGAATAATTGGTGCCTAATCATTTCATTTAAAACCCACAAGTACAAACACAACCTTAAATCCAATAAGATGCAACTAGTAATCAAGATTGAAAAGGAAAACCCATAAGAGGAATGAGAGAGAGAGAGAGAGAGAGAGAGAGAGAGGCATACCTCTGGTTCCTTCTCTGAGGGCCTTGGCAACACGAAGAGGGGTCTTTCGGAGACCTTCTCGATTGATATCTTCACCCAAACCTTGCAATAGCACTTTTACAGCCTCTTCAATGGCCACGGTTGTCTCTCTCTCTACCTCAAATCCCAGCTCAAAACAACCCCCCTTCACTCCGTTCTCTTCTAGCTCCACAATGAAGTGCCCCTCATCCAAAGCGCCCATTGACAGACCAAAAAACCAACCCAAAAACCCGAAACCACAAATCCACGATCTACCTCAACAATCAATCGAATTACATTAAATCAAAATGAAATCTTCCGACTAACCCACCAAAAAAAAAGTATCAAATTTTCCGAAGAGAAGCCTAAAAACCAAAGGAACCACTAAATCTAGAGAGAAATGGGTTAACCCAGTTTTAAAGGAATGTGAAAGAAGAGATTACAAAAAGGTCCAAGGGTATAAAGCACTGTTTGGATGCCGGCCGCGAGACGGTTAATCGGTTATGTATAGTAGGGGTGCGCCGAACCGCCGACGAATAATAGGTACCCCCGAAAAGGGCGAAAATGATGAATATAAAGATGAGGGGGGCGTATAGGGTTGATATTGAGAGAAGAATGGATGAAGGAATGGAGGGGCAAGAGTAGGCAATGAATAGGTACCAATGGATATGAGAAATAATTTTCAGATCCTCTTTTTAAACTTAATTATTTTTGTTGTTTAGTAAATTTTTCACGCCCTCTTTTAAAACTTAAACTATTTTTGTCGTTTAGTAAAAAATTTATGCGTAAAAATTTCTCTAAAAAACAAAAAGAGGATGTGTTTATCCATATGATTGAAAAACAAAATCATTTCCCTATGATAAATGGATTTGTAAAAACAAAAATGTTATGTGCAGGGAAACTTATACCAAACCATACATGGAATGTGATTGTTTTTTTAAAAATGTATTTATAAAACACGACTTAATATTCTCATAGTCTGTATATGGTTCGATGTAAACTTCTTTACACATAGCATTTGTGTTCTAAAAAAGACATGCGTATAGGTTTGCAGATCATAAAAGAGGGGTTAACGTTTATCTTGGAACATGAGGAAGGGTTTGGGTCCCAACCAATTGGGATGTGCATTTCTACGGGTGGTGGGTGAAGACTTGGGCCGCTCACCACCACTATGACGCTTTTCTGGTGCTGGTTGAAGTATTTTATTGGTTTTTAAGGGTGCAAATGAGCCGTGTCAAGCTGAATTTTGTTGAGCTCGAGCTCAAGTTTGCTCTCTGGCTCGACTCGCTTACTACGCAATTTAAAAACTTGAGCTCAAACTCAGCTCGGCCATTAATGAGGTGAGCCAAGTTTATTAACTAAACGAGCAATCTATAAACGAGCTGAGTTGAGCTGTTAAGATTGGCTTGTTTAGTAAACGAGCCTAAACTCAATTACAAAAAGAGCCGAGCCACGAACAGCTCGGTTCGTTTGCAGCCTGTTAGTTTGGTAGAAGTATTTTATTTTCTTTGTTTAGATTTGTTTTTAATAAATAACTCATGTGTTTTTATCGGGTCAATAATCTACGTGTATTTTAACTAATTTTGACCAGCCAATATTTTCGTTCATTAGTGAAAGGACCGAACATATTCAAAATCCAAATCTCTATAGACTAAACTTATAAGAGTTTAAACTTGAAAGACACTTAGGAGATTTCGACGAAGTCATCAAGAATTAATATTATTGTTAGTAAAAGGACCGATTATTGTCGGACTCCAAATCTCTGTAGACTAAACTTATAAGAGTCGAAAGACACTCATGAGAGATTTCAACTAAGTCATCAAGAATCAGTATTATCATTCGTGAAAGGACCGATTTGGAGTAAAAAACTTGAGCTTGCGTTCGGCTCGGCCCTTAACGAGACAAGTCAGATTTATTTACTAAACGAGCACTCTATAAACAAGTCGAGATGAGCTTTAGAGTGTAAGCTCAGCTAGTTTAGTAAACGAGCCTAAAACTCGACCTCAAGAACGTCTTGATTACTAAACAAGCCAAGCTGAACTGAGCCGCGAACAACTAGGTTCGTTTGCAGCCTTGTTGGTTTTGGTTGAAGTACTATTTTCTTTGTTTAGATTTGTTTTTAATAAAGTAACTCAGGTGTTTATTAATTCCAGTCAATGTACAAGGATTTTGACTAATTTCAAGAATTAATATTATCGTTCATTAGTAAAAAGGCATATTATTGTCAGACTCCAAATCTCTACAAACTAAACTTATAAGAGTTGAAAGACACTCATGAGAGATTTCAACTATAAGAGTTGAAAGACACTCATAAGAGATTTCAACTAGGTCATCAAGAATCAATATTATCATTCGTGGAAGGACCGATTTGGAGTAAAAAGCTTGAGCTCGAGTTTGGCTCGGTCCTTAACGAACCGAGCCAGGTTTATTTAATAAACGAGCACTCTATAAATAAGTCGAGATGAGCTTTAAAGTGTAAGCTCAGCTTGTTTAGTAAACGAGGCTAAAACTCGACCTCAAGAACATCTCGATTACTAAACGAGCCAAGCTAAGCTGAGCCGAGAACAACTAAGCCGAGAACAACTAGGTTCATTTGCAGTCATGTTGATTTTGGTTGAAGTATTTTACTATTTTCTTTGTTTAGATTTGTTTTTAATAAATAACTCAGGTGTTTAATTTCGGTCAATTTATGTGGATTTTGGCTAATTTTTAAAATCAATATTATCGTTAATAATGAAAAGACCGATTATAGTCAAGATTCAAATCTTTAAAAACTAAATTTAGAAGAGTTGAAACTTGAAAGACACCCATGAGAGTTCGACTAAGTCATCAAGAATCAATACTATCGTTCATTAGTAGAAGGACCGATTATAGTCGAACTCCAAATCTCTAAAGACTAAACTTATAAGAGTTGAAAGACACTCATGAGAGATTTCAACTAAGTCATCAAGAATCAATATTATCGTCTGTTAAAGGACTAATTTGGAGTCAAGAACTTGAGCTCAAGTTCGGCTCGGCCATTAACGAGCCAAGCCAGGATTATGTACTAAACGAGCATTCTATAAACGAGCCGAGTTGAGCTTTAGAGTGTTAAGCTCGGCTTGTTTAGTAAACGAGCCTAAAACTCGACCTCAAGAACGTCTTGATTATTGAGCTAAGCTGAGCCCTAATGAGCCAAGCCGCGAACAATCGGTTCGTTTGCATCAGCCCTGTTGGTTTTGGTTAAAGTATTTTACTATTTTCTTTGTTCAGATTTATTTATAATAAAAAAAGTCAGGTGTTCATTTCCAGTCAATCTACGTGAATTTTGACTAATTTTCAAGAATCAATATTATCATTCATAGTGAAAGGACCGATTATAGTCCAATTCCAAATCTCTATAGACTAAACTTCTAAGAGTTGAAAGTTGAGAGACACCCAATGAGATTTCGACTAAGTCACCAAGAAGGCAAGAATCAATATCATCGTTCATTAGTAAGAGGACCGATTATAGTCCGACTCCAAATCTCTATGGACTAAACTTATAAGAGTTGAAAGACACTCATGAGAGATTTCAACTAAGTCATCAAGAATCAATATTATCGTTCATAAAAGGACCAATTATAGTCAGGGTCTAAATCTCTATAGACTAAACTTAAGAGGGCTGAAAGACACGCGTGAGATTTCGACTAAGTCAGCTTGGCTTCTCTTTCTGGAGAAGAAATCTCACCGACTTGCCTTCAGTTGGTCGAACCGAATTTTCATTCAATCAGTATCGCATAGTTACCAAAAATAGAGTGCTAATCTAATTTTAGTACCTCAACCACCACATGCAAGACTTATCCTTAGAATTTTCGTTACGAGGAAGGCGGAGGCGGTAGCGAAAGAAAGAAAGTTGGTGCCCGCAACGAGTTGAGAACCCTATAAATTGAGTGGACCACATAACAACAATGTAAACTACGAAAACCAATTTGGATTGGGGATGGAATGGTATATTCCACCAACCCACCACCAGTTCCATGGACTTGTTTCAACGACAGTAACAGTTACCACACACAGGTTGAAGCTTCAAAAAGTTAAGCCACCAACCACATCCATCATGGCCTTAGATTTGATATGATATTCTAGGTAAATTATAAGAACAAGGTTAAGTGGGAGAAAAGTCGTATGTTTCTCATTTGGTTGAGTGGTGGCTTTCCTGAAGTGCTTCCAAAGAAAAGAATTTTGACTTTGATTACAAGGTCCCAATTGATTGATCATAGGCTCAGATAGATAGATTTATGCTGAAAGCACTTTTGAGAGTCGTTACTTCACCTAACCCGTTTGACAAAATTGTTTTCTATTTTTGTTATGAGATAAACCATGGGGTTTACACCACCCATTGTGAGCCTAACTGAGCGTACATTGCAATAATCTGAATCGTTAATCTTGTAAGGCACGCAAAATAATTTGATATGCAAAAAATTAACTTGATCGGATATCAATAGGTACGTCAAAAGTTAAATTTTGGTTTAAAAAATAGACGGTCATGAACATTTTAACTTAAAAACTATTGATAGAATCTAGACTGTCCAGTTTTTAAACCAAAATTCAACTGTTGACATACCTATCAATGTCCTATCAAGCTAATTTTTTTGCTTGGATACATTATTTTACAGGTCCTACAAAATAAACGGTTCAGATTATTGGAATGTATGCTCGATGGGGCCCACAAAAGCCAGAGGTGCCACAACCGTGAGTAAGTTTATCTATTTTGTTATACGGAGTAGCACAGAAGAATTTTGAATCCATATAACAGAGACATTGTCGATTTTCCACACAACTGACACAAGTAAAGCTGAGACTCCTTGGAGCGACTTGTGTCCACCACCAGCCATCTCTTCTCCGCTACTCTGGAGGCTGATGGAGATGGCAGAGTCAGCAATTTCGGTAATTTCGGTTAGTGGGGTCAAAAATTAGATACATTTGCAATGTATTTTTTCTATTAACTAATTAAAAAATAACTAAATTAAGAGGTCAATTATTAGATCCATATGAATTGGAGGGCTCTGCTGTCCTTAAGAGGCGCCAAGTCATGCCAACCTTCATCTAAACCGTCCAAAAATGTTCTGAATGGTTCAGATTATAAAAGAACTCTTCTGGGGAAGAGTCTTTTCTTCCTCAGAAGAATTTTTTTTAATATTCAGACCATTGATTGTCGAGACAGATGATGTACACTATAAGGTTGGCAGGGTCTACAATCCCTCAAAGATAGCAAAGTCTCTGGTCCGATTTCTACACATAAAGGACAACTCAAAAAGAATATTTGCCGATCGCGCGAGAAGAACAATCAATCGGTGAAGTTTGGGATTTTTGATAATGGGAGAACCTAGGCAAGGAGATGCATTTAGCCACCGTTAGCTGTCTAAATACAAGACGTTCATAATGGTATGGGGCAAATTACAAACTAGAAGTGGGGTCAAAGAAGTAAACTTTGAGTGCAAACTTACATATATCCCCTGATGGAAAACTGGAGTCAGGGGGTCAACTGACCCCAGTTGTCTCAACGTCGCTCCGCCCTTGGAGATGGGTCTTGATGGCTCTCTCCGTTTCTTTCCTTCCTCCTCCATCGTGCATATATACGGAGAGCAGAGAGAGGAGAGCCAGAACCATTGCAGTATAGTTGTACTAGCGTTGAACCCGTGCTATGCACGGGTGAAATTAATATGCACCCCACAATGTATGTACATGGCACAATGGGTATAGCATGTGGACACTAATCATACATATGAATAATATATCTAGCGTTGTACCGTTTGATGCGGGGGAGAAAACTCACATTGGTTTGTTTTTTTTTGTGTGTGAAAAATAGTCACATTGCATGTACTATATCTCATTATAGAGGAGAAAACATAAATGGCAAATGCAGAGACAATGCGACTTTATATCTTTTCACAAATAGCTTGCCCAGTTGGAATTTAAATTTGATTAGCCACCGCCACAGCCACCTCTTACCGTTACTCACAGGATCAAACCTGAACAAAGAAATCAAAGCAAAATTTGAGATATTGCTCAAACAATGAAAAGGGACTTTTGATCTTCTCGAACAAAATGCGTTAATGCGGAAAAAAATTGAGCAAAAAAAATGGAAACACCATTGCGGTTTTGAAGTTGAACCCAGTCCAACCTGTAGATCAAAAGAATGGAAACACAGTTGCTTCATGTATGGAGAAACCTTTTTAAAGAAAATAATTGCAAGTTAGTGGGTTAAGGATCTCGAACAAAATGCGTTAATAATGGGCTGCTTTTAGAAGAGAACGTGGAGGTAAGATAGAACGTGTTAATAATGGAGAAACATTTGGTGGACGTGGGAGCATGGATGTGGGTTGAAGTTGTGAGGGTGGGACAGGTGGGAGTTTCCCGGGCGGTTTGGAATGGGCAGCTGGGGTTTTGAACAGGAAATGGGGTGCAGGGTTGTGTGAAATTCTGCCACGTGTGTTTTGATAAATAAAAATAATTCAAAATTCTACAAAAATCAGGATTGGGATTTGGGGAGTTTTGAGAGGGCCAACTACATTGCTATAATATATTTAAAGATGGGAGAGATGAGTTTGGACGTGTAACAAGTAGTATAATTCACACAACATGAACTACTTAAAATTTGAAATGAATATTGTATTACGGTTGTTTTCTCTTTTCTTTTGTTATTTAACAAAGAGAGAAAATGGGTCATGAATTTTCCAGAAATTACTTGTACCTGAGATCTTTTTTTTTTTGCGAAGAGATATAAATATATTAATCAAAACCACCGGCCCAAAAACCGCCAAACAATACAATAAAAAAAAAAAACCATTAGCCCTCAATACCGCCGGCCAAAACCACCTACAAACTAACAACAACAAAAATAAAAATAAAAAAAAGCAGACAAACAAAAACGCCAAAAGGGAAGTAATTAAGGTTCTGTTTGGGAGCCAATTTTTTTCGCATATTATGTGTTTGGGAGCCAATTTTTTTCGCATATTATGTGTCTGGGAGCCAAAAAATTGAACTAAAGAAAGCAACATACAAAAATCATCGTTGGATGAACTTATTGAATTCTTATTATACTTTTACCCACAAAAATTATTCTACATTTCTCATTCAAAAAAAACCTATACATATACCCTATATAATCTTTTTATTAATTTGCTAAAATTCACAATCTAAAAATAATTTGACTCTCCCAAACATCCCCGGAAGAAGGCAGGCGTGTGCATAACCAAAACGCATCATATTGGGGAATCGCAGATTAGCCAGCCCTAACCTCCCACTGAACTCCATAGCAACTAAATAATGGATTCTTCACAGCCGTGGAACCTGTCGGCCCACCACCACCGCCACCACTGCCCTCGCCCACCCCCACATCACCACCACTACCATATCCACTTTTCACCTCACTGCCCACTTCACAGCCGTCTTCTTCAGCCAAACACCCACACCCTCCCATGCCCTAGCTCTCTCCCCTTTCTTGACCAATCAAAATTGCACGTTCCCGGGCACGGTGAAACCCACCCTTCGGATGTCTTGTAAGTGCTACTTCGAATTCGTTCCTATTTTCTTTATTTGGGTTTTCCTTTAAATGATTGCGATTTCCATCCTCTACTGAAGACCATGGTTGGGCTAATCAAATCTCGAGTAATGCTTGTCATCACTCTCTTTATAGCCTGGTTGGGTTGGAACTAGGGTTTTTCGTAGGAATCCGAGTTAATGAGGTTGAATTGCTCTAATGGTTGGGTTTTCCAAGTAGTTATTTTTGTGGAAGAGGAATTAATTATAACAATTTGTTGGATATTTTGGATGGTTAGTCCTAAATTCATCTGTTCTGAGTTGGAAATCGATTGCCCTGCGTTTCAGTCTTCCAAAATTTACATTGTTGTTGGAATTGTTTATATGTGGTTTATCCCTCCAAACTATAGCTAGGAGTTGGCTAGGACTGCGAATTGGTCCGGAGAAATAACAGCATATGGAATCAGAAAAGAGAACCAAAAGCAAAGGGTAAAGAAATAGGCAGACAAAATCTAAGTTGAAGAGAAATGAGTTTCCTAAGCCTTGAATTCCTTGATATCTGCGGCTCTTTAGTTGATTCCTGAAAGCATAATGGGCTTGTTTCTGATTCTATCTAAAGCACAAGGGACTTGATGAGTTGATTCCCTTTCCACTGAACGTCGGAAAACTGGATTTTGATCCTTCACTACAGTTCACCTTCGGACTGCTGTTTACGAGTTAATGTGGAAAGTACAAAGTCGTAGTAGTTTTGACTCTTGAATGTTTAAGACTTGAGAATGTGAGGATTTCCATTTGGAACCTGTGTAAGCTTAGTCTAGTTGAGTTCTTTTATCCGTTACAACTACTCTTTAGTTTCCCTCGAGGAGGAAACCATTGCTATTGATCACTATGCTTTTGGATGGTTGATCAATAGGATGAACCAAGAAGGGAACGAGGAAGTGTTCGAGGAAGATGAAGAAGAGCTGGTTTTTGTTTTAACTGATGAATGGAGGGAGTTCTTTGCAAAATCTGAAGCTAAACGGAGACTAGGTAAGCTGATTCGCCTCTCTTCTTATCTTTATACTCCATTTGTCTTTGAAACATTGTTACTGAGATTCTATATCCTAATGGCGCACAGAAAAGAAGCAGGCTAGAAAGAAGGGAAAAGCATCGGCGGGGTAACATTCTTGATCACTCATTATTCAAGTGAGGGAGAGGTGGCGGCGATTCTTCTGCTGATGTAGTCTCCTATGCAGCTCCAACAAAACCATCTTCGTCCTCCCTCCAGCTTTACTGTCCCAAAATGCCAGTTCCCATTTAAATAGGCCATCGGTAAAATCAAAGAATTCAAACTGCTCTGACCCCTGTATTGTGTCCCAAACTGGTGAGTTTCTGAATGTCAACAGTATCTTAAACTTTGTATATTTTCAATTTCTTTTGCTGTAAGAATGTGTTGGTACACATGGAATGTGGTGTTCTTTATTTTCTGGAATCAACTCATTTTCATTTTTCGATAGAGAGATACTGAGCCCCAAAGTCCTTCATTCGACTATTTGATGTAGGACAGTTTTACGGCACTCGAGTACTGCCGTGTACAATATGAAACATGGTGGTTTTTGGGTGGGAAATAAAATTACTCAGGGTAAGTGCGCAAATAAGAAGAAAGGAAAAAATGAGAAGAAGAGAGAAAGAGTTGTTTCACCCTCTCAACAGTCAGACGATTTCAACAAGGACTATAGCTCAAATCTCGATGACCGCAGTCTTGATACTCAAATTCAATAATCAACTCTATCTTAAAATCTTAAAATGAAAGATTACATCCCTATTTATAATACATGGAAAAGACTTCTAAGTCTTAATGACATGAACCCATTCAATGAATAATCGAATAAGATATGCGAAAGAACCTAGATATAAATGCATACATTAAATAAGTGCATACATAGAATCTAATAATGACTACATGCAATGGATTAAAATCATGTGTTTAATGCATGCGTTGAACCTTCTAAAATGTGTTGTAATGTAGCTAAATGCATGTTCATGCCTATTAGATTCAAGAACGACCCATGTTGGCCTTGATTAGGATCTCTTCAATTACCAAAATAACCTCGTCAGTATTTACTGTATAGCTCGGCAATTTTAAGCTTCACATCTAATGGAAGCTTAGTATTCGTGCAATGAGCCCATATTCGATGGCCCAAAATGGGAACGAATGGATCATTGACCCGCTGTTACAAAATCTTGGACCGGCAAACAAGCCCAACAAATTTATGTAATCATGCTTGCTTTGGAATCCATTGTCCAATACCAAACCAAAAACAGAACAAGATAGATAATTTGATATTGCCCAACTCCAAAAAATTTGATATCGTCTTTCTAAACCATTTTCATATCTTGATCTGTAATGAAAATACAAGCGTATTTTTCTTGTGCATCTTTTTTTTTTTTTTTCTCCTTTCGTCTTTATTTAAATTTCTTTTGCCTTTGTTAGTTTTGAGTCAATTTTTTTTTTTGGTGAATTATTGGTTCGTCTTAAAGATAGAAATCCAAAAATAAAATATTATGGACCAAACTAATTTTTTTGAATAATGTAAAAAATAATCCAAAAAGTCTGTTTGATTTGGATTATGTCTTTTTTTTAACTGGATTATTTTTGTTTTTAGTGAACCTTTTTGAGATGTTGATCATAATTTTTTTATTTTTTAGATACCTCTCTCGTCGAGAAGAACTAATAATCCAAATATATATATAAATTGGCAAAAAGTTTAAATAAAGACAAAAAATAATCCCACTTAATTTTTAAGTCAAAATAACGAGAATCAATTATCTACCTAGAATAGAGATTTTCTACATATAGCGTTCATGTCATGACAAAACTAAAATAAACACATTTTTACCCACTAAGGCGAGTTTTCACTACGGTATTTTTAGTACTATTGGACTACAAATTATCAAATCATCAGGTCATTTTCCTTACATATATTAATTGATTTGACAAGTTATAGTCTTAGAATACCAAAAGTACCGCAGTGGAAGAAACTCAACCTAATTTGTCACGGACTAGAGGGAGGTGCTGTGCACGCTGGTGCACGGTGCTCCGGCCTCGCTCCGATGATTGGAAACGTTCACAACGCAGAACTCATTGAGTAGAACAAGTGTTCCAAAAATCAGCTCGATCAGAGATCATTAAGTATTTCATCGGAACGCATAAAACTTGGCAATAATGGGTTCCAGTGGGTTTGATCTAGTATTTCGGATTGATTCTTTTCGAGATGATAACGTTTCAATGAGACACTTAATGATATCCGATTGAATTGATTTTGGGAACACTTGTTCTACTCGACGAGCTCTGCGAGATGAACGTTTCCGATCATCGGAACGAGCTCAGAGCACCGTGCACAACACCTCCCCCAGTCCATTTGTCACATACTAGACTAGTTTATTCTTCTTCTGGTTGATGAGGTAGATTAGCTTGAAATGGTGCATACATTCATCAATTGGAATCTTTTATATTCGGGGGGATCAATGATAGAGTAGAATTTGAGATGTCGGCAGGAGGGATCAATCCCAAGTCATATTCGGGGGGACGTCAACATTATTGGATGGAAGATTTTGCTGATTCAGCTCAGTGATAGAAAAGAAAACCACGTTCTCAATATAAATAATTAAATACCACGTCATCGTCAACCCCACCAAAGACATTCAGACAAAAAAAGCCATACAAAGTTTGCCCCGATTACCTCAGCGATGACGAAACTGGTTGCTTAGGTTTAAACTTTCGGAGCTTTGGAAAGTTCTAAAATTTTAAAGGGTAAATTTCACTTACCTTCCCTGAGGTTTCTGACAATTACAGGAACCTCCCCTAAGGTTTTTGAAATTTCACTAACTTCCCCTATTTTTGAAAATAAATGTCACATACCTCCCCTGTCTCTACTTTATGCCTAACGATGTTAATTTTGTTGGTGAAATTACGTTAATGCCCTTAAATTTGAACTTGGCTTTATTTTTTTTCTTGTTTGAGATTATATTGCATAACAATTTCGAAAGGCATTTAAAAGTAACTTAATTATGTATTTTTTTCTTAGAACTTTATTTTCTTTGATGCAAAATTATTATATTTTTAATATTTTATTTCCCATTAGGTATATTTTCACATTTTGATAATAAAAAAATAATATCAATAATCACCTAAGCCCATTGCTTGCATTGATGGTTTTATTTTTTACCTTTTTATGTTTCTTTTCCTTTAAGGAGAAACAAGCATTTCACACCCAAAATAAAAAGAACACTATTAGCATGAAATTTTTTGGATAATTTTTTTACACCAATTCAAGGATCCAATTGAAAAAAAAAAAAAATAGTCTAATTTTTTACCCAAAAAAAAACTCTTAATCAGTAAATTATTATTAAGGTACAACTGTCCATTATTTGTGAGACACTTACATTATGCATGCAAAAAAGAGAATATACTTAAGTAGGTAAATATTACTCCCTCCGTCCCTTTTTAAATGTGCTACTTCATAAATCCAATTTATTAAAGAAACATCATCATTACACCTGTCACATCAACTTTTCCTTCACTTTGCACTTTTTATATCAACTTTTACCTACTTTCCGAAATTATCTTCCATTTTTACCCATTAACTCTTTACCTTCTAACTTTTCAAAAGGACAAAATGATAATTGTACAAACTTTTACCCATTAACTTTTCAAACCACACACTTATTTAGGGACAACCCAAAATGGAAAGTTAAACACTTAAAAAGGACGGAAGGAGTATTTTGATAAAAAAAAAGTAAAAAATAAAACCATCAATGCAAGCAGTGGGCTTAGGTGATTATTGATACTCTTGTTTTTGTTATCAAAATGTGAAATATATATCTAATGGGAACTGAGATATTAAAAATAATAATAATTTTGTCTCAAAGAACAGAAAGTTCTAAGAAAAAAGTAAACAATTAAGTTACTTTTTCACATCTTTTGAAATTTTTATGCAATATAATCTCAAACAAGAAAAAAAATAAAGCCAAGTTCAAATTTAAGGGCATTAACGTCATTTCACCAACGAAATTAACACTGTTAGGCGTAAAGTAACAGCAGAGGAGATATGTGACATTTATTTTCAAAAGTATGGGAGGTCAGTGGAATTTCAGAAACCTTAGGAAAGGTCCTTGTAATTGTCAGAAACCTCAGGGGAGGTCAGTGAAATTTACCCAATTTTAAAAGATAAAGAGTATGTTTTTATTATAAAGACAAATATTTTACGAAGAGGTGTAATATTTGGGTACCACATAGGCTCTGCCATGTGGTACCCATTCGATACCCAAAAAAAATACTTTCTTTATTTAAAAGTTTGGTGATCAAAATTGCAATGGTTGTGTTCGTTTAGACATTTTAGTTGAGTTTAGTTTTCTAATCATTACCCTACTTCTCTGTCTAATCATTACCTTTTTTTCAATTATTATTGTCATTTTTTTCTATATCTCTCTACTTGTTACCCCTGTCTTCAATCATTACCCTATTCCTCTCTCCCTCGTTATCCCTGCAAAGAAAACAAAACTAAATTATACTATCAAAATGAATACAACCATTTATGATACTCATTTTTAAGGGAGTCGGTGGAAAAGGTAGAGAGGGGGCCCCCTATTCCTTTCTTCCCCTTCCTTGATAGGTTCCTACAACTCCTCCTCTCCGGCTCTTCCTCTACAATTGAGTGGTGGTCGAGATTCTCATCCTGACGTCCTCAGGAGAGAAATTCTCCCACAATTCTCCCACTCACCCTATCATTTTTGGACGATTTAGTTTTCTGATCTAGGCTCTCTGGCCCTCGGAGTCTTGATCAACCTTGCCGACAGATTCGTAGGTTCTCCAACAACAACAGTGGCCGCACTTGTCAACAGTGATTGCGGTGGGATGAAGGGGTGTTGTGCTTCAGTGGCTATGACGATATCACCTACTTTCTCTAGCCACATCCACAAGCAGATAGGTGGTCTCCAGCATTGTGGCTGTTTAGTTTTGACGGATTTTTATTTTGTTTTTTGTTTTTTCCTTATTGTTATTCGGACCATTTGGGTCTTTTGTACTGTATAGTCATGGATATAAGTTTCTGATTTCCTTAAAAGAAAAGAAAAAATGCTACTATTTGATATGAAGAATGCCGACTATTTCACATGTCAACCTACGCTAAAAGTCTCTCACGCGGAGCTGACTATTTTACATGTCAACCTACCCCAAGTCCGTCGACCTATGCTAAAAGTCTCACACGCCGGAACAAATAACACACATACACATGGAAAGGAAAATCGAGCAATTTGGTTTTCTAGAGATTCAACTTTGCTCATAGTGACCGATATCTGTGGGCTGATCGATGAGGTCAATACCCAAGGCAAATGCTCTGTTTTTCTTTTCCTCAATGAAGAAATAAAAAGTATCACTGCATCATATCATTAACAGGATGGATGAACTCGAACCCGGTTCGGTTACCCATGTTATTCACAAATTCATACCATAAGATTTACCCCAAAATGTGGGCTAAACCTTGAATTCCATTAATAACAAAGCCCTCAACCGATATGCTCACATCACATGTAAACTAATAACAAGTTATCATGGCGCAGGTTGCGCGGTGAAAATTTGGTAGTATTTTATTTACAAAGTACATTGAGCTAAACAGAAACGTGTGGCCTAGGACTTCATGATGATGGTCCGGTTGAGGCGATCGAAACGTGTTTATCTTAAAATCACACTTATTTATATTTGATTAACATAACTTAAATTAGTTTAGGGAGGGGCTATCGCCCAGGTGAACAAATAATAGTTTTATCTGCGAATTTGAAGCTGGTATGCATGAATCCATAAACAGTTTAGATTAAAGTGTGTTTTTTGGCTTAATAAGTCACGATACCTTTTTTTTTTTTTTTTGTCTTTATTTGATTTTTTTTTTTTTTGCGTTTGTTAGTTTTTCATTAATTTTTAGTGTATTATTGATTTTTCTAGTTGAGAGAAATTTAAAAAGTAAAAAAATTATAGCCCAAGCTTAAATTTTTTGAATAAAGACAAAAACAAGTAAAAAAAAAAAAACCTATTTTTACGCTTTTTTCGATTTTATTTAAAAAATTGGGAGTTCTAATCATAATTTTTTTTTTACCTTTTTAGATTTCTCTGTATTTGTGTAATGGTCGAGACTCTTGTCCTTAGGAGATAAGTTCTCCCACTCTCCCTACCAAATACCAATTTTGGACCGTGGTGACTGGTGACCCAGATCTAGTTTTTAGATCTAAGTTCTTTGGACCATGGGTTCTCCTGCAGCAGCGATTGCGGTCTCTCCGACATTGCGGCTGTTTAGTTTCGGCGGATTTTTATTTTGTTGTTTTTCTTCTTGTTGTTCGGACCATTTGGGTCCTTTATACTGTTTGGTCGATCGTGAATATAAAAGTTTCTGATTTCTATCTAGAAGGAAAAAGAAATTGCAATCGATATGAAGAATGCTGACTATTCTACATGTCAACCCATGCTAAAGTCTCAAACGCGGAACGAATAACACATGAATATGAAGATCGAGCAATTTGGTTTTCTAGAGATTCAACTTTGCTCATACAGGTATGTCTTTATAAATCAATTTCTTAAGTTGAGGTCTCCTGTCATCACATGCCATGTTTAGTCACTACTCACTGACCAAATATCTATGGGGCTGATGATGTCAATAACGCTCTTTTGCTCAATGGAAGAGCTAGCAGAAGAAATAAAAAGTATCACACTGCTGATTTATGAATTCGTCAATAAAATTATGGTCAGAACTATTTCTTTTTAATAAAGCTAAAATTAAACCAATAAACTGGTTTATTTAAAAGTACATTGAGCTAAACAAAAGCCTGTGGCCCACGACTTCATGATGATGGTCCGGTTGAGGTGATCGAAACATATTTATCCTGAAATCATATATATTTACATTCGATGAACATAACTTCTAACCTAATTGATGTAATGAACAAGTTATTAAAAGTAAGTGTCCCGATCATCAAAATGCACTCGGGAAGAGTCCACAAATGCCTCATCTGGACCCTTCATTCATTACGGGGTTTGATCTACTAATTGTTAAACCCTGGACAAAATCTGTGACTTCTTCGAGTGCCCATTCCAACTCCCCATGGCACCTCGTGATCCCCTCTCATTGAATCCTTATAGTCGCTCATTCGATTCAGCTCCATGAGTTGAGATTGCCACCGATCCCTCCACTCCTCAAATTTCTGTTTCCAAACAACAATCGTACAAGCCTATATTAGAAAAAACGTATGCGAACTAACTCATTTGAAGAAAAACTAATTAGCGCGCGCGCACACAAAATCCGAAGATAAATGCGTCTTAACTCTTTAATGATATGCACGTGGATTTCACAGCACGTCATCAAACAGTTATGGACACATCTGTGTGTCTAGATTTATAATCGTACAAACGTGTCAAAGAGAGAGAGCGCGCGCAAAACCTGATCATTGTGGGAGCGTCGTCTCGAGTAAGCCAATTGCAAACCGCTGCCCAAATCTCCGTCATACATAGCTCTAGCTTTCGGGTCAGAGAGAGTCTCATAAGCCTCCTGAACCTGAATAAACATACTGGTGTACTCCGCCTCCCGATCAGGCGGCGACAGGTCGGGATGATACTTGAGCGCCAATTTCTTGTACGCTTTCTTGATCTCCGATGCCGTACCCTTCTCCGATACCCCCAACACCTCGTACAAATTCGCCTGCTTTACCCCGTAGAGGCCATTGATGGCCGCTCTCGTTCTTCCTCTGTGTAACCCACATGGGAATTTAATTGATTTGCTCTGTTTAATTACCAAATTGGGGCTGAAAACAAGGCCAGAGCAGTTTTGAGGATTTGATTTTGTGGGTAACTGGGTGGGTAATTTGGGGCAGAGGAGGAAGCAAGTTTCGCTTCCAGAAATCATTCCATGGCTCATCATCTCTTTCTCTAGATAATTGAACACGTCTCTGTTTTCTTCTTTAGGCGTATCCGTACATGGCCAATACTTATATACGTGGGTTTGGATATACGTTTGGAAGTTTCGATGAGATTGGATGAAGCTGGATAGGGATGATCACTTACTACTTATTCATTTTTTATTTGTCATACTATCATTTATTTAAGATTTCCTGTGGGCAAACGCCACGTACTTGGATCATAATTCGGATAGCAGCCACTGGTATTAAATTCTAGACTAGAAAACCACAAAGATGCGAGTATGTACAAGTGTGTGCATATATATATATATATATATAGGTAAATCTTCTAGTAAGGACTCTCGTAAATAAGAAAAAATATAATTTTGCGACAAAACTGTTTGGATCAAAACCTTCCCGGTATTTTTTTTTGAACATTTTCCGCGTGGATCCTTGAAAACACCTTTTGAACACATTGAACGGATCGAATCGTCAAAAAAATGCTCGGATCACGGAGGTCCGAAAGTCCGGAGTCTGGACTAGAAGTGGAACCTATATATATATACAGTGAGCTTCCTATCAAGGATCCCGCAAGTTGTTAACATCCGGACCTCCACTTTTCGGACCAAATTTTGACGATCCGAACCGTTAGATGTGTTTAAAATGTGTTTTTAAGGTCCACCGCGAGGATTTGGCAAAAACAAATACTCAAAAGGGCTTGATCGGAGCAGTTTTTCTATATATATATATATATATATATATATATATATATACAGTGCATATATATGAAAAACTGCTCCGATCAAGCCCTTTCGGGTTTTTTTTTTTTGCCAAATCTTCGCGTTGGACCTTAAAAACACGTTCTAAACACATCTAACGGTTCAGATCGTCGAAATTTGGTCCGGAAAGTGAGGTCCGGACGTTACGTCCGGATTTAGTGGTTTGAATAGGAAGCTCACTGTATCCGGATCTCATCAAAGATCCTCGGATTTTGCTTCCATTCGGGACTCACCGATTTTTCATCTTTCCCGATCAAATTTTGATGATTCGAACTGTCAATGTGTTTAAAACATGTTTTTAATGGTCCCTGCGAGGAATCATAAAAAAATGACTGGAAAGGGCTTGATCCGATCAGTTTTGATAAAACTGTACTATACAGTTTTTATCGAAAAACTAATCAGATCAAACCCTTTCCGGTCATTTTTATTATTATTCCTTGCGGAGACCCTTAAAAACACGTTTTAAATACTTTGGACGGTTCGGATCATCAAAAATCAACTGGAAAATGGGAGTCCTGCACAGAAGGAAAATCTAGGATCGCTGATGGAATCCGTGGTGTATATATACATATATGCAATATGTTTTTGGTTATAGCATTGCTCTTCAATTTTTGACCAATCAACAAATAATAAGTTTTATCTTCTGCAAATTTGAGACATGCGTGAATGCATAAACAGTTTAGATTAATTAGTTGATTATTTTCTGAGTAGTTGCGTGTTTTTTGGATTGCCACATAAAGAAAACTGAGAACAAGTCCACTCCGTCGCTAGGGACTGAACTAGGAATTTAAATCGTGGAGGTAGCACTGTTTAATGGGAGTTCACTTGTATTGTTAGATTGTTACATTGTTTTTGCAAAAGTATGAAGGAAAATGCTAAGTGGCCAAACTAGGTTTTGTCGCAGACTTTATTTTTTTTTGTTAAGATTCATTCAATTCAATTTTCTAGTGGTTTTTAAGTGAGAGTCAGTGACATAATTTTTTTATGATCCGAAGTGACTGGCCATTAGAATTTATATGTGTTTGTGGTGAATGTAGGCCTGTCAACGGGCCGGATTCAATCCGGATCCAATAAGCTTGGATCCGAATCCGGATTCGATAAGCACAAATCCGAAAACGTTAATCCGAATCCGGATCTCAATTTCAGATATCCGACCCGAAAATCCGAATTCGATCCGTTAATTTAATTTTTTTTATCCTTTCCAGGTAGCTTGCTTGTGGCTTTTCCAATTTGCATGCTTACGGGTCGAATTTGATCCGGATCCGATAAGATTGGATCCGATCCAAATCCAATCCGAATTTTATTAGAATTTTTGGTTCCGGTTTATCGGATTATCGGATTTGAAATACTGGATTCGGATCTAGATTTTTCGGCTCGGATCCGGATCAAATCCGATCCGTTGACAGGCCTAGGTGCATGGACCATAGCAATGGTAACTCAAAATACAAATACCTAACCTAGTCAGGCACAAGTACATGAGTTGATATTCCCGTTCTTTTGTTACACACCAGAAATTGGGAATTTTGTTAGAACTTGTGGCTCATATGGAGAGGTACCGAGAATTCTAGGAATAAATATTCTCTATTGTAAAACCCTGGACGATTTAATCATATAACAGACTTGCTCTCACTCCCATGGAGGTATCCAGTATTGTGGAACCACGTAAATTCTGTATTAATTTCTTTGTTGTTGTATTTTATATTGTATGTGTGATTGATTTACGCTTACATATTTCATATTATATAATTCTGAGTTTTTATTCTTTGTGTGTGTGTGTGTGTGAGAGAGAGAGACGAGTTTCAATTCTCCAAGACGGTCTTCGGTACTGGTGTTTCGCTCATTGTGGTTTAGCTGTTTTATCTTGAGAGACAGACGTCAGTACAACCTCCAACACGAAGAAGGAAAAAAAACCCCAGAAGAAATAACATAACTATACGAAGATTTAGTGACTTGGCTTGAAACTTACGTCCATGGGCGACGATGGACATAGAAAACCTACATACTAACCAAGATGATTGTTAGAACTTGTGGCTCATATGAAGAGGTACTGAGAAGTTCTAGGAGAGGCTAGATGCCGAGCGGAGCGAGGGAAGCGAAGCAAGCACAGCGGAGCTGAATTATTAGGGTTGGAATAGAGTAGGTCAGATAAATACTCCCTATATATTGTAAAAACCCTGTACGACTGTTATCATCGCTTCCGTGGAGGAACCCGGTTTTGAGAAACCACGTAAAATTCTATGTCAATTTTTTTACTGTTTTCGTATTATATGTTGTGTGTGTGATTGATATTCGCTAACAATGATAATACACTGTATAAGCAAATGGCACAACCTTTAATATCTCGAATATAAACATTCCAGAATCTGTTTAGGAGCTCCCAAATTCCCCTGTAAGTTACAACTTATGAGAACTTAAATAACGAATGTGGGTAAAATAACTATGGAAACCTTTTCCAGTAGATATCAAAAAGTATGAAACAGAGAAAACAAACTTGTAACAAACGTTACAATTTAAATAACTTTAACTTCAATTAATGATAAGAACAAAGATGATCATAAGTGATTTGGACGCGGAAGTTTCGATGGTGGCTGATAGTTATCAATTGTGTAAGAATTACTGTGGGGCAAATGGCAAGTGATCCTATTTCAGATAACCACCACCACCAGGGTTAATTCAGTTGGTCAGAAAACATGCATCTTACTAGAAGAACAGGAGCTCAAATCACCTCACCTGAGTGTGGGTTCACAATGTGCTCCCTAGAAATAGCTCTTAAGTTGAATCCTAAAGTGTATACATAAGCATAATTGAGATCCATTTTTCACTTCTAGAGCTTGCTAATTTTAGAGAGGATATGTTCACTCAATAGGCTAACAAGAGCATTCTCTATTTTGTGAGAAAAAAATCAAAAAAACGTAGGACCTATACAAATCAAAGTTGGGTTTCACTTGGAGCTAACTACAATACTACCTAAATTTAGCTAATGTGGTAGGAACTAGAGGTGTCAAACGGGTAGGGCTGGCACGGGCACGGCACAGCACAACACGTTTAAATGTGGCGCGGCATGGCACGAGCACGGTTTTAGATGGGCACGGCACGGTCTAGATGGGCACCGCACGGAAGTGGGCTAGACGCGGCACAGCTCAGGGCACGACACAGCAAATATTAATTTTTAATGTACCAAAAAAAACATTTTTTAATGATATTTTGTACACTTTTTAACAAATCAATGCAAATATTTTACAAATCTCAATACGTTGAAACTCGGCTAGATTATACAAAAAAAAAATCAAATTATATGTTATATACTTTTTAATAAATCAATATAGCTATAATTATTAGACATACAACTTTTTTTCCGATGAAACTTGGCTAGATTATACAAAAGATTTCGACGAAACTCAAAGATGAGCCGGCACAGGCACGTCACGATTACAAAATGGCACGGCACGACGTGGCATGATTAAGTAAACCGGCCGGCACGGCATGACACGATTAAGAAATGGCAAGGCACGGCATGGTTTAGTAAACGGGCCGGCACGGCACGAAGCATGATTGACACGAAATTAAATGGGCTCTACCAACACGGCATGGCCAGTTTGACACCTCTAGTAGGAACCATGCTTACAGAGAGCCCATTGAAGACAATAATTGAGCAAATGGCTTCGTAAATATTATGAGCCTCACGTAGGAGCCATTTTGAGAGCCCATTGTGGATGCCATTATTGTCCTTGTATTTGTTGGGTTATTTCTCCCTTTAATGGAATTATTAGTTGGGATGTTATAGTAATTGAGGATTTTGTTTCGAGCAGCCATTGGTAATAAATTAAGGTACTATAAATAGAGTAGATTAATAAAAGGTTCGATTTTTGTCCATCTAAAACGTAAATACTCACCTCCTCATGAATCCAAACTACGTTAAAATTCTTCAAGAAGAAGAACATAGAGTGAAAATTAAATACGAAAACAAAGAGTTGTATTGAAAAATTATGTGACCTAGGCTGGTACCTGGTACCATACCACTTGATCAAAAGCAACTCGTTCATCGTCATTTCTTAGGAGTGCTGCTTTCCTATTTTAAGTTTGGAATTTTTCAGTGCCGAACGGGTATGGGTGACGTGGTACCGCTTGCACATATTTGGCAGTCAAAAAATGCAACGGACGGTTCGGATTAAAATACACTTTTCTTTTCTTTTCAATTTTTTTGAATCCATCCAGCACTTTCAATCCGGGCTGTCCTTTGCATTTTTCGATAGCCGGATGTGCACGAGCGGGCAGCCGCTCGGCATTGAATTTTTTTTCCTATTTCACAGAAGATAAATTAGCACAGGTGTAAGGAACTTAGGTTATCAATACCCTGATCACCCCCTCATAATTGTACTACTCCCTCCGTCCCTTTTTGTTTGTCATTTTTTGATAATCGTGTCAGTTTTCGATCGCTTATATCTTTTAATATCGATCTCCAAATATATGCAATATGGATCTTGTTTAATAGTTCACGATTAATTCTATTATACAAAGTTTTTAAAACGGTGAAAAACATTATAGATTGAAAGATATAAGCAATTTAAGGCGTATCAGAAAATGGAATAATTGACAAATAAAATGGGACGGAGGGAGTACTAGTTTCTTCTAAAATCTGTTTCTCATTTTCAAAGGTTGCCAGGTACATCAATCCTGTCGTAAAATCAAATCAATTTCTCATTTTCAAAGGTTGCTCGGTACATCAATCCTGTCGTAAAATCATATCCATCGACGAAAACTATGATTTCGAACACTTCTCTTTGAAAAAGAAGGTTAGCACGCTGAATCGAAATCTCAATTATTTCAAGTCAAATAAGTTGCAATCATGATTTTCCAATTGACAAGCCATAAGGACCTATGATGTTTTCAATAATCTTTAGAAAAAAAAAAAAAAAAGGGCGACGATTCCAATTATCAAACAGAACTAAAAAAGGGCTATACAAATCTCTAAACTGGACAGTCCAAACCTTAAAACACCAAAACTACAGCTCCATCGACATCTTCAAATACAATACTGACATATAACCAAGGATTGTTGCAATAGTTAATCAATTTGTCTCGGCAAAACTTACTATTCCAAGGTTATACGGTCAATTCTTATCGGCAATGATTTATTTTTTAGGCCATCTCATCTTATGCAAACATGTGGAAAGAAATGTGGAAGGAGTTTGAGAAATTAGTGTGGTTCATCGGGACACTCTTCGTTGCGAAAACAAAAATACTGACATATGTACACAGTGTAATCTAAACATATGAAATTGACATAAGTGATTTCGGAACTCTCCGTCGGACCTTTTGAATGAAACGGAGGATTTTTGGATCAACCACTTACACACGTCCGATGGAGCTGATTTCTCGCGGGGCCCCTCGGAAAATTATTCTAAGATGATTGAACGGCTCGGATCGTTCGTGTGGGACCCAAAAGTGGGTCCCCGAGACCCATCTGTGCACGGTCTGTGCACAACCATCTGTGCACGTTGTTTTACCGGTGATTTCGTAATGTTGGACCCGGTGTACCCCATAGATTTGGTTATAAAAAAACTCTCTGCGCTCGCTCCGAAAATAAATTTGTGAGCACGAGGTCGAATGCGATAAAAGATTTAATTGAAACCCTTCCTAATACTAATTGATTTAGAAGAGACGGTGAAAATGCGAACCGACCAATATCTCGGATTAGCTGCTGTTTTGGATAGAACGGAATTGTCTTTGTGGTGCTTCATTACTCCAATATATTTGGATACAGAAGGGAAAACAGACCAAGCCCATTTACCGAAAAAAAAAAAAAAAACAGACCAAGCCCACTTGTCATACCTTATGACCACTTGAATTTTAATCTACTTTAACATTTCAAAATATTTTTATGTCAGGCTTTGTCTCTATATCTAAGTTGCCACGTTCGCTGATGTTACAGGGACTCCTGCATTTTTTTGTTGGAATCGTTAAAGATAAGACTAAATGATTTAAAATATGTAGTATTTCAATTATTTTTCGATCTTCCTATCCATTTTGTTGGGATTATTTAAGTCGAACTACGTGATCAATCTCACCTAACACACAAAACAATCAAGATCTTGAAATGCTATGAATCATAAGCACCGCAAGAGAAAATCAAAACCAAGATAAGAGAGCAAGACACAAGATATACGAGGTTTACTCGGCCAAAGCCGGTTCCGCTCGTTACCAAATCAGGATTCATACTTAAAAAATCACCTTCTTAACGTATAATGTTTTACAGGTAGGTTGATATCAGAGGCCGGGGGAAGTTTTGGGTGTCTCTAGTGATCATAAATGAACCAAATTATTCAAAATTCACGCTCATATTTGCTCTTTCGAAACCCGTTTATTCCCATATAACAGTCTAACACAAACTTCCGATTGTCACTGTTATTAAATCGGGTATCATTTCTTAGGCGTGTATCTGTATGATTTCCAATGGGGTACGTAGCTGCATATATGCAGGGTATAAGACTCATACCTTCAGTCATTTCTAACCTCGATCGCACTCTATGCATTCCACCAGAGCAGCAAGCGTGATCAACTCATGGGCAGTGGGCCGAATATGTTAACCCAAAGGGGTCCAGCCAACTGCGGGTCAGGATTGCAGGACCTCGTTACCGGACCCGGTCGATCGGTCAGACATGACCAAGTGGCCTACCCGAAACCACGAATGATACAGTTCAGATATTTATCTTGCCCGGATCCGAACCAATTTATTTGGCAATTCCGGATCCGGAGTCACTTGGGGACCAGTGAGGGCACAGGGGCACTCGCTGGATTTTTGGGTTTTACTTTCTTTTTCTTTTCTTTTTTTGCATTTGAAAAAAGATATATTATAAGTTTTATTAGTATACTACCTTTTTTATAGAAAAATTATTAAGTGCTCTTACCATATGGTGTTATAACGTCATTCTCCTACACATTTATGTGTGACTCAAGACTAAATATACGAGTTTCTCCTAAATATGTGATAATGCAGTCCAATAAAAAAAAAAGTGATGAAAAAGGGTGTTAACCTATTAGGGCACCACGTGATGATGCCTTAGGACCACTAAATAAGTAATTAATTACTCACAAGCACGCCTTAATTCAGTTTTGCCTCGAAACTTATTATGTGTTTACGGCAGGATTACAATTATTAAATTACCATAAAATGTAAGTCAAGTAAGACTCGTTTTACATTTTTCCTTCTCTCTCTCTCCTTAAATAATATTGTGATAGTATAGCACTATTCAAATAGGAATATATCTTGAAGAAAAATTTAAATGAAAATTAAGGCGTGTTAGATTCTTAAAGAAGATAGTTTTTTTTTTTTTTTTTCCAAAACAGAAGTACTGCCGTTTTTAATTATATTGTGATTGTGTCCTCACTGGTATAATTTTCTAGCTACGCCACCGTTCGAACCCGGCCGGTACGACACGCTTGATATGCGGAAGGCCTCTCGTGCACCTGCATGTAATTGTCTTATCCAAAACGTCATATCTAACGTCACCCGGAGCAGTTACCGTGCGTGCCTTGGAGAGCAAGACAGGAGGTTCTATAAAAGATACAAGGATAAACCCTAAGAGGAACACACTTCTCTCCACTCTAAAAACTCTATTTACGTACTTTCCACACTTCAAGCAACCTCTAACGTAATCGTCTGAGTGCCTTCCCTGTCACTTCTGACTGCTTAGGCACTAACGGCGGATGCTATCTATGCAGAAGGGGCGAAACAACCGAGCTAACACTTATTCCGATTAAGAGGTTTAGTCAGGCGAGAGACTCAAGATCAGGTCATCACATCATACTTTCGGCGTCGTCCTCAACCTCAGGAACAGATTGAAGGCGACTGTTCATCTTCAACCCCAACCCAGAAAACTATCCCACAGGATGCAAGAAAAACGTGAAAAAAGCATGCGAAAACTTAACAAAACATGAAAAAGCAGTGAATGATCTCAAAAGCAGGGTTGGAATGAAGATTTACCTGAAGATCTGGTGAAGATTTGTTGCAACGGACTCGATCTGCAGAAGAAACTCGAGAAAACTTCAAGCCTTGGTAGAGAGAGAGGCTTTGTTGATCAGACGACTAGAGAGAGAAAGTGTTTTCATTGTCCTCGTGGTGATATTTATAGAGGGAGATGGGATTCGAAAAATTAATGGGCTTGGGCGGGAAAACAACACAATCACAATGTAGAATTCGGAGCGGCGTGTGCTCGGCCAACGAATGCCCAACACGTGTCACCAAGGACGGTGCACCGTAGCAGCTCCCCTCCACTACGTCAGCACAACGGCGCGAATCAGAGGTGATGTGACTACAACTGCCACGTCGTCACTAAAACCCTACTCGTAGGGGACACGTGGCGGAACCCCGATGGGTGAAAATACGGCGAAGATAAAGCGCCATCATGAGAAGCTTATCTCAAATCGAGGCGCTAGGACTTGACACTACTCGGCTCCCGAGTACTCAACCCCTCCGTTGGGACGTGGACCTAGCGAAGGGATTGAGGGGCTATTGTAGGGGTCTGGATATACCGAGCACCTCGTCACTCGCCAACCTTACAAGGTTTATATTGAAAGAGCTCGGCGTTCGCCCGAGAAGTGGATCGTCACCTTAGCCGACTCAATGACGACAGGAAGGTGCCGGAGAGCTATAGATGCTGACTCAGCGGAAGCTTTAAATGCTGCATGTGCAAGTAACAAACTGTGATTTTGAAAAGTGACGTCACCCGAACAGTTACGACACGCGTCATGGTTTTACTGGAAGCATGTGCTCGCAATATATTCTCTCAAACTCGTCATCGTGACGTCAGCCGAGCGGTTAAGTCACGTGACGGGTACACTCGTGCTTGGAAAGCAAGCCAAGGCTCACCTATAAAAGGTAAACTTTCATCAAATGAAGGGGTACGCACAACTCTCCTCTAAAAACCTTAGATCTACACTTCATCTTCTTCCTCTACTAACTTGACCGTCGGAGTGCCGTTCTGGACTCTACGGTCCAGTCCGGTGCTAACGGTGTGTTGAGTGTGCAGGTCTGTAAACATCTGAGTGAGAGAGTATCATCTTCTTCACCGATCATCATCAGGAAGGATTAACCGAGAAAGAGGGCTCCACACCGTGCGTGCCTTGGAGAGCAAGCCATGAGGGTTCTATAAAAGGGACAAGGATAAACCCTAAGATGTACACGCTTCTCTCCACTCTAAGGACTTTATTTACGTACTTTCCACACTTCAAGCACCCTCTAACGTCACCATTTGAGTTCCTTCCCTGTCACTTTTGACCGGTTAGGCACTAACACGGCGGGTGCTATCTGTGCAAAAGGGGCGAGAAAACCGAGCTAACAATTATTCCAATCAAGAGGTTCAGGCCATCCGTAGTGGTGGAGTTAAATTTGTGTTGTTATATGACACAAAAGTGTAAAAAGTGGGACCCAATTATATGAGTTAAGTTGTTGTTAGGTAGTTTATGTATTTTTGTTGTAATAGTGTAACTAATATTGTTGTGTAAATGGGTCCCACAATTTTTTAGTTTTTTTTTTAATCCCACTTTATGCCTTTCTCTCTCATGCCTCAGCCAACCGTGGACCACTTTTTTTTTTTTTTTCTCTCTCTCTCTCTCCCCTCTTGTTGGGTTGGCTCAGAAATTAACTGTAACTTCTGAGTCAGCTCTTCTCTAGCTCTGACCCACTTTAACTACTCTTTAGTTACACCATTATGAGCGAAAAATATGAAAATGTCAGCTAACTGTCTAGCTACTAACTAATTCATGCCTCTTAACTCCATTACTAGAGATGGCCTCAGTCAGGCGAGAGACTCAAGATCAGGTCATCACATCATCCATATATCATTGACAATTGGTCCATAATCCATGGAATTACAGATTCATGATGAACGGAGAAGGTGGAGATGCTGCATTTTCCGGCTGGAGAGGGAGATTGAAACTTGAGAGGCAAATCTAAAGCATTGTACGTGCAAAAGCACAAAAATCATTTGAGGAAAAAGGGGACCCTAAGGGGCGGAGCCACATGGAGACAAGAGGGGTCAGTTGACCCTCCTGACCCCCAAATTTCTATAGAGATTTTACTAGTATACCTTACAAAATTGCTAATTGACCCCTCTTTGATTTTTTTTTTTTGCCTCCCCTGAACCAAAATCCTTGCACCCTGAATGTGTCTAATTCTTGTCCCCCCTGAACCAAAATCCTGGCTCCGCCCCTGAGTCCCTATCAGACATCTACTATTCTCGTCTTGCCTTTAGTACATTTTGCCATGTTGCTTGTTTACCAAAGAGACAAGCCATGCCTTATTAGCCATGTAATCCTACACCACTTGAAATTCCATCCACGGACCACGGAACATGAGAAACACATGACATGCCTAATTATTCTACGTACGCAATTGACATTTCGCGGTTTTGTCTAATCGTCTAGTTGAATTACTCATGTACGCTTTTCTCTCTCTGACTAATGGAAATAATCGTTGAGGAAACGAATGCAAATTGTATTTTCTCAAAACCCTGATTATGAGTTGTTTCCACAATGGAGAAAAACAAGTAAATTGAAGGAAAGCTGATTAATAATTTCACATTTGTGTATGATTGGGTGGGTGGGTTTAGGTTATGTAAGAGCCCCGTCGTTTACAAATGCTTACGTAATAGTCGACGTAGTTTTTTCTTTCTTCTCCGAATTATAGTGGAATTGGGACGAACTATAGATGTACTCAATTACACAGTTGGAGAACCGCATAAAAAATGTCTTTTAGTCTTGTATATGAAAAGTGTATGAAGAGTATATAAATTAAATTGTGTGAAGATATAGTATTAAAAAGTGTAAAAAAAATACACAAGAGTTTGTGTTTTTTGTCTTCTTATTTACTTATTGTCAGCCCAATGAGCTGACGGTAAAAAAACCCTACTTACAAAAACTTAGATACGAATGTGGGTTTAAATCGAAGGCAAAATTTTGCACTTGTTTTTATCCAATTGCAATCTCTTTGTTGTCCTTATTCATTTGAGATTACTAAACTATATCCTCACTTTTTTTTTTGTTATCCGAACTATCGTCACTCAGTCACTTGTTAAAGTACTTTTCACAAATGATGGACAATTTTGCCCATCATATATGAATAATAAAAAAAATTAAAAAAGTACGCAAAGATAAAATGGGAATCCAAAAATCATTTCGGATCTTGAAATAAACCCCTTTAATAACATCAGGCCAGGAGTGGCATGTTGCAAAACAGAGTAATCGTAGTCCACATTAAATGTATGGTTGAAAAGAAATTTGGAATACTGCCGCCGACATTGAATTTTATTTTTCCCCCAATGTGTCTCATTCATCCTCGATGTACGATTGACCGACTACCACAAATTTGAGGCTATTAGCGCAGTACATAGATGGCTGAAAATATGCATGACAAAAGGTTAAGCACCAATTATGTATGTACACTACAAATAGCTGGAGATGTGAAGTCCAAGAAAAGGACCCGTACGTAGAACCGTCCTTAATATTGTTAAAACCTTTAACCTAAACAGATGTGATTGGTGATAAACGTGTTTGTCCTCACACACACATGAAACACGCCACTGATGCAAACCCTCCTAGTACTCCAACAATTAGAACACTAAATTACAGAAACCTGAAACTGTAACGAATTAAACATAGCAAACCGAGGCATGTGTTTGACAGGGTTTTATTAAAGCAAATTCGCCACCTCGTCATGCGTGTTTGAGATTTTGATCGACGTTTGCCTCTCAGGATACAACGGCTTCAAACGATCAATCAGTAACAACTACTGGATCGTTCTGTCGAATGAATTGGTATCTGTAGTCTCTATTCTCTCTCGAAAAACAAAGGAAAGACTATGGAATAGGAAGCTGGCTTTCGGGGTCTTAAAAAAGAATTGAGAACACCAATATATAGCCATAGAATTGAATACATTCAATATGGGGAATTCAATTTCTGGGGAAAAAAAAAAAAAACTGATTCCGCTATTAATCCAGAATAAACATGTGGTATTAATTAACCACAATTAACACCGTATTGTCCAAATTCGATGCACCCGAAGTGGTCTTTTCGATTGCCCCGTGAGACCCTTTGAATACCTCGATTTCATTCATCCAAAATTCTGGAAAATTTCCAACATTATACACACCAGCCGATGTAACTTGTACTTTCTTTATTCGAATTACATAGTGGAACTGGTGCGAACCGTGGATTTTTATTATTCATTGTGTGTTTCTTGGAAAGGCCGAGTAAAAGGAGAAAAAAACACTTGAGTGTGAGTGACCAAGTAAATGTTCGTTTTAGTGACTTAGCTTGAGACTATTGTCCACGGGCAATGATAGACACAGAGCATATACTAATAACGATGATAATAAAATAAGTTGGCACAACCTGTAATTTCTCACAAAAATATCCCAAAATTAGTAGTTTGGAGCTCCCATACGGGCTGGGGAGGGGGTGTAGTGAGCTGGGTTAACGTTCAGTCGTTCAATCGGCGATTGACGGTCCAGATAAATAAAGCTTAAATTATAGGAGTATGTAAAATGTTTATTTAAAGTGTACAATGATCCGAACCATCGATCACTAGTTGGACGGCCGAGCCGAGCTCACTACAAGTGAGCTCCTCACTACAGGACCCCGCTCACCCCAAATACCCCTTACTTATAGAAAACAAACATATCGCATATGGGTAAAAAAAATAAAAAAAAAGGTAATGATCTTGCATTCCTGTCCTTATTCATATGAGATTATCAATGTTTACTTGTTAAAACACTTTCCACATATGAAGAGCAATTTGGTGGTTTCATGTGAATTTAAATATAAAAAAAAAGTGTAAAAATCATTTTCCAAAATACACCCCTATAATAAGATCGGATGAGCCGTGGCATGTTGCGAACGGAGTAATTAATAACCGTAATAAAAAAAAAATTGTCATGGTTCTGATGAATTCTTTGTCTCTGAATGTGTCCGGTTCATGCGATGTACGATTTGCAGACTACCACAAATTCGATGGTATCTACCGAGGGAGAAAATTTTGGATGCAAATAGGGTGTAGTCCACGTGATACTGTTGCACCCCATTTGGACCGTCCAATCAACACATGGACGGCTCGGATTAAGGAGAGAGAGAGTGTGCCGAAGGAAGGAAAGAGAGTGCTCGAATCTCAGCCGTCGGTTGCATTGATTGGACGGTCCGGATGTGAGTACCACGTGGTACCCTATTTGCATCTAAAATTTTCTCCGATCGAGTACACTGATTGCAGGAAAATATCTACTCTTATATATGAATGACAACAAAAGGAGCATGTGCAACTTGCCAATGATGCAACCCTACCAACAATGGTCGTCTCTAGCTTTGTATCAAAGATAAAAATAAAAAATAAAAATAACATATCTAGTAAGGGCTCCCTTATATAGCTACGGTGCGGAATTTTTTGTTTGGGATCGAATTTCGACGATCCGAACCGTTAGATATGTTTAAAATGTGTTTTTAAAGTCCAACGCGAGGATTTGTAAAAACAAATACCCAGAAGGGCTTCATCTGAGCAGTTTTTGATAAAAACGTACATACACGTTTTAAACACATCTAACGGTTCGGATCGTCGAAATTCAATCCCGAACAAAAATTCCCGCAACGTAGAAAGTGAAGGAGCCCTTATTGGATATTTGTTGTGTGTATATATATATATATATATATATAGCCGGAGCTTCTAGTCCAAACCTCCCGAGATTAAAAAAAAAATGTTTTTTTTTGTGTTGCAAATTGTTTTTGGAAAATCCGAGCCGTCCAATGTGTTCAGAAGGTGTTTTCAAGGGTCCACGCAGAAAATCTTCAAAAAAAAATACTGGGAAGGGCTTGATCCAAGCAGTTTTTCGCAAAAACTGTATTTATAAATATTTGCGAAAACTGGTTGGATCAAGCTCTTCCCGGTTTTTTTTTTTGAAAATTTTTCACGAGGGACCTTGAAAACACCTTCTGAACACATTGGACGGCTCGGATCGTCAAAATTTTTTTTTGGATCATGTAGGTCCGGAAACGGGACTCCCGGACTAGAAGGGCTCCCTATATAATATATAGTCATTAGTGCTCCCTTAAGAAGTTAAAATTCTCAAATAGAATTATCAAAATGGGATTCACACTATCTCAACATTATCCTGCCGTCATGCATGTACTGTAATGTATGTAATTTGTTAGCAGATTTTAGCACCGTGTATTTTGTTAAAATAATACTTCACCGGTCAATGTTCAACCTCTTTTTAAGGAGGGTAAATAAAATCGCACTCGCAACAATGCTACATGCAAAATCAAAAAATGCATATACACGTGTTAATAAAATCGAAGTCCGCCCACACTATTGGAGTTGGTCCCCACTCACACAAATTTGATTTTGGATCACAAATTTTTGTTGCAACTTTCTTCACACATTTTTCTAATGCGTTTTTATTTCTTCTATAAATACACTTGAGCCTTGGGTAATTGTACCATACCACTCCCACACCAAGACCATGGACTCTCTCACTCACTTCTTGTCAATTCTAGGTGTTCTAGCTCTCTTGTTGCACTTTTACTTCAAAAGAATCAAAGCTAACAGCAAAGAAAGCAAGAGCAGAATTGTTAGAGCCCCTGAACCATCTGGGGCATTGCCCTTAGTAGGCCACCTCCATCTTCTAATGGGAAAAACTCCCCTTGCCCGTACACTCGGAGCCATGGCTGACAAACACGGCCCCGTTTTATCAGTCCTGCTCGGGAGCCACAGAGCCCTGTTGGTTAGCAGTTGGGAGTCCGTCAAGGAGTGCTTCACAACAAATGACACAATCTTTGCGTCTCGGCCAGTTTTGGCTGTGAGCAAGTACCTTGGCTATGACCATGCCGTGTTTGCGCTAGTGCCCTATGGACCATATTGGCGTGAGATTAGGAAGATTGTCACTCTGGAACTGCTGACAACCAGCAGGCTTGAGAAGCTAAAGTGCGTCCGAGAATCGGAAGTGGATTTGTGCACTAAGGATCTGCACTTACTATGCACAAAGAACGGAGACCTGCCCACCCAGGTAACAAACAGCGTTACTCGAACCGACAAACTGAATTTTAAGCATGCATGGTAAATCTTTACACTCAACTAATCTAGCTTTGTTGGACTTGGCTATCCTCATATCGACTGATGAAAAAATGTAGTTCAAGCATTGGAGTTCGTTGAATGACAATTTTCTTTTTTTGGAGTCAATACAGGTAGCGATAAACGAGTGGTTTGAGTACTTGACGTGCAATATAATAATGAGAATGCTGGCCGGAAAGCGATTTTCTGCTAGCACTTGCGACAACAGTAACACAGAAGAGGGCCATCTAAAAGAAGCCATCAGGAAAGCGTTGTACCTGAGTGGAATTTTCGTTGTTTCAGATGCCATCCCGTGGCTTGAGTGGATGGACATTGGTGGACACGTGAAAGCTATGAAGCAAACTTCCAAGGAAATTGATGCAGTTCTTGGGAGATGGGTTGAGGAACATGTTCAGAAGAGAAAGGAGAGTGATGATACTAGTACTGGTGAAGCTGACTTCATGGATGTTATGCTCTCAGTCCTTGCAGAGGACACCCTAATGTTCGGCCACAAGCGGGACACCGTCATCAAGGCAACCACCTTGGTATCTCTCTTTTAGAGCATTGATTTTCAAGTAAAATTCAAAAACCTAACGATACATGCGTGTTCTCATAAAAAAATAAAAATAAAAAAAAACGATATACTTGTAACTTCACCATTTTGATCGCTGATGTGCCCAGAATAGGCAAGGTTTGAACAAACCTGAACTAGGGAAGGGGCCTCCCTCCCATACTTCATTCCCTCGGTTGGGGGTGGAGGCCACTCAAGGACCCTCCTAAAAGGAAAAGGACTCTCCATACACCACGACACGCCCGTGAATAACCCGTCTCTTGGATTTTCATGTCGTCGTGGGAGGACACGCGATGGTTGAGAACCATGGGTGACGTCTGATTGCATGAACACAGATATATAAGGCTAACAGAGAGTGCAGCCTAGGTTACTTCTTCTTCAGGAACCTTAAGCTCAGATCTTCCAGACGTCATCAACCAATAATTTGTCTAACTTTACCATTTTGAACAATGTTCAGCTTTTATGTTCAATACTATATGCATTCTTGTCTATTCACAATTCGATTCACTATATTCTTGGTAGATCCTAATCTTGACGGGGTCAGAAAGCACAGCAGAGACACTAACATGGGCTCTCTCCTTACTCCTAAACAACAAACAAGTACTAAAAGCTGCCCAAGACGAGCTCGACGTCCAAGTGGGAAGAGACAAATTGGTGCAAGAATCCGATATCAAGAACCTCAAATACCTCCAAGCCATTGTCAAGGAAACACTCCGCCTGTACCCACCGGGTCCTCTAGCCGGGCCCCGCGAGGCCATGGAAGACTGTAACATCGGTGGCTATTACGTACAAAAGGGAACCCGTTTGATTGTGAACTTGTGGAAGTTGCAAAGGGATCCCCGGATGTGGTCGGATCCTAACGAGTTTAAACCTGAGAGATTTCTCGTTGATCATGTTGATGTTGGGTATAGGGGGCAGCAATTTGAGTACATTCCGTTCAGCTCAGGTAGAAGAATGTGCCCCGGTGTTACGTTCGGGTTGCAGGTGATTCACCTGACTCTTGCTCGTTTGATCCATGGATTTGAATTGACAACACCCACGGATGCACCAGTGGATATGACCGAGGGATTGGGCATTGCGTTGCCTAAGATTCATCCGCTTGAAGTCCTCATTAAACCGCGACTTCCTACTCAGGTCTACTATTGATGTTATATTGCTATTGTCACGGTGTTAATAAGTGGAGAAAGAGAACAATCCATCATTTGAGGACAAAACAAGATCAGGCAAATATATGTAGTACAAATCTAATATATATCCAACGATCGGAGAGATATTTACATTAGAATATATATGTTTTAGCATCTATAAGCATTTCGAATTACGGATTCATTTTAGGGGCCGTTGCACTAAGCTTTGGCTTTTGGGTTTTTAGTTGATGTATGTGACGTGAATGACCTATCTTGAAAAGCGTGAGAAGCCAAAAAAGCTACGGAGTATAAAAAAAAAAACCCTTAAAAATTCCCTTTGTGGAACAGCGCCGTAGGTGTGCTGGTTTTGATTCTTGAATTGTTTCCATACAATAATGAACTTCATCTATTGTTCTACATCAATCAATCAATATGTTATTTCAAAGCACATAACCATGTAAATCTCATCCATCAATTGGTAGATTGGGTGTGTAGATCGACTGGGTACAATGTGGAGATGTTTAACTACATTTAGATGGATGTAGGGATGGGATTGATTACTTCTGATAGGATTTCATATTAAAGATATCACCATGAACAAAATTTGAAAAGCTGTGTGAGGAGAGCTGGAAAGGGAAAATCGCAGGAAACAAATTTCAGTTCATGCATTAACCTCCACATTACTGAAGCTGTAGGTAGAATGCATTTTGGGCTCAGGCCCCCTTTCTGAAGCAAAATAAATCCCACAAAAACTGGTATGCTTTGTGAGGTTCTGTCTCCGACCAAAGATGCCCCGTGCATCAGACCCAAAATGGAACTGCTTCTGTAATCGGCCATTGGGACCTTAGTCTCGTCCGTGTTGAAAATATTGTAGGGAATCCAGTGACATGCCCCAAGTCACTATAACACTTCAAGTTCGAACACTGAGATTTAAGAAAAACATTTTACAGGAAAACCTTAAAGCTTTTTTGTTTTTTGCAAGGCAAATTCTACATCTATTCTATTCCAAGTGGTAGGGGAGGAGTGGGTGTGAGTTGATGCCCGTCCTTGTAGATGGAGGAGTTACAACCATACTATGTCTTTCAGAAACACCGTACTCCTATTGGGTAGGACGTAATGCAATTTTAAATACGCAGAGCCATACAACCAAGCAAATTGAAAATTCAGCCGTTGCAATAGCAGACAATTATAATGCTAGACATGTACCTGTGACTGTGATTGTTGTTAAGAGTTATGACTTCTTAAAACCTTCCATCAACACAGCACTCTTGTGCGCGGTGGAGGTATTGCAGTTGATACTGGATGCTCCTTGCTGGAAACAAGTTGACAAGCTACATAAGTCTCTTTTTTTTCATTTTCTTTTCCTAAGGAAATAAAAATGTTGCAAAGGTAGGTCATCGTCATACGATACCTATATGAACAGAACATGCTAACTTATGAAGTCTGAAGATGCAAGTATTTAAGGGTGCAGCTCTAACTTCAATCTGCACAATCAGAGGTGTCTTTCTTGGCCTCGTAACTTTGCCTGAAAGCGAACACATTAAAACAAGGTCAACAAATAAGACCATGAGAAAAGAAAAAACAATAATTTAATGAATGATAAGAGTTTATTACTAAAGCTAGAGAAAAGAGCATTCCAGGGCAGCCTTTAATAAACAAAGAAAAGCAAAAGCCAGAACAAGAAAATACAATCAGAGACAAATCGCACTCAACCAGGCATAGCCCGTTGAAAGCAAACGCACTTTGACGAATCCAAAAAGGAAATTAGGTTCGTTTTTCAACCAAGCTGGGAAATTTACCGTGAGGCCGAAGTACCCAGAAGGTTATAAATTGGATACGCAATCATTCACATGTGAATCATGTCATTATGGTTCTCTCAGACACTATGCATTTTGAAGAAGCTTGTACTCGTTAAGTATAAGAAGGGTAGTCTCGAAAAAAGTAGTCTTTCCATATTATACACAATATGCACAGCAGTTTCAATAGGCCAGAACATTATCTGGGCTTCATTTCAGCCGAAAAGCTCAATTAGAAAAAGGGATGCTGTTAGTTTGGAAATCAGTTAGCATGTAATCAGATCAAAAAGCAACATTCTAGGATAAAGCAAGCAAGAGTTAAGAACCACTTTTCAGAAAAGACCTAGGATTATACATTGGAGATTGGAGAGTGGATGAGACTCTACTCCAAAACTCATGCTGGGTGGATGCAGAGTTGAATTCATCAGATTAGCTACATCATGTAATCTCATGATTACTATGAATGTGAACATTAATCAGACCATTTAACCTCAAACAAAAGTATAAAATCTCTTCATAATACCCCAAAAACCACAGAGAAAATACCGCACTAGTCTCTGGATGCCAATTTCGAGAAACAATATATCTCATCTAAATGCCTTTGTCATAATATAGAATACAACCGAGGACAATCTAATGCAATGTGAAGGCAAGATTCAAACTAAGAATGACTGCTATTTTTTTCGATCGGTGACTAAGAATGACTGTTGCTAACTATAAGTAATTTCACAGGCAATCTAAGATTATACAAAATAGAAATAAAAATAGGGTAACATTTATATTTGAAAGCCAAGTATGTTATACCATTTGGTCCATTTCTATTCACCCCAAAACCACCTGTCAAAAGAATTTGGACAACGTTAGAAACACCAAGTATTTCATATCTAGTTCAACATAAAACAAAATATAACCATTTAAAATTCGTGAGTCAATAAGTCCCCCCACTCTCCCGAGCATATGCAAATCCAAAACAGAAGAAGCAACCCATCAATCAAAAAGATTAGCTATGAACATGTCGAAGTCTCAAAAAATGCACTCAGCTTTGTTAGTATTACCACTACAATTTAGGAAATACAGATTCATCCCCCATAAAATGTTTGGACTACTTTCATACCCGCCAGCCGCCTCCCCAGGTTCTTTTCTTCCTCTTCAGTTTCGCAGAATCATCACTGTTTTGGTCTACCTATCCACTCCTTTTGTTTACTGCTATAAATCTATCTTCAGCTTTCTTTCAGGTCTTACTACTTCCAGCTCTTCTTCACCTTGTGTGTATAAAAAAATCCTTAATAGGTGAGTTAAAAGTGACCTTTTCGCAAAGATGTTTTATTGATTTGGGAGTAACCCTCGATTCGAAAAAATAGTATCCACCATTTGGCTTGCACAGACAACTGCTATTTATAGTTTCCAAACATCAATACTTGGTCTTCTGTCAAGTTCACTTCTGGGAATAGGAAAATCTGTGATGATTGGTTGTTAGATTCTAGAATCTTTAGTGTAAATAACTAGGTCTTATGTTGCTTCTCTTGGTTTTTTTGGTCGTATTGTTTGGTTTTTGTTGGCGAATGTATAGTTCTATTCAAGGGTATGGCCCGGTGGTTGTGTAGTTTTTTGCTCCTTTTGGTGAAATAAAATTTATTTACCAAAAAAACATCAATACGTACAAAACTAATCTACTCCCACAAAGGCCGGGTCGTGCCCCACTATTACAACCTCATTCTCGCCACCAGAGTCACCTGCCACCCCATGTTCTCATACTCCGAATACTATATGGTCGTTTTTGTTTGATTTGTTAGATTTCTTCGAGGGTTCCAACTTAAAACCAATTGACTAAATGTGAGGAATTAGATTTTATTAACCAAGCTTGGTTGGGCTTAGCTGAGCTCTGTCCCAGCCCCCGCACCAACTTTAAACACTTTTGAGCAAATTATTGTCTTAGCAACAACAAGCTAGGTATCATCACAATGTTATAAAATTTTCAAAAAAAAAGGAAAAAAAAAAAACAAGATAATCGGAAACTAGAACAATAACAAATTAGGAACACAAATTTAAAAGAACAACAAAGAGAAAGAAAATGGAGGATTCCATTGTACCTAAATCGGGAATGAGTAAGCAGTCTTCTCTCTCTCTCTCTCTCTCTTCCATTTGCTCTCACGCGCTAGATAACCCCTATGGCCACCGGATCCGGCTTGAGTATTTTACAAGTTCCTCTTTTTTCTTTCTTTTTTTTTATTAACTAGCATGGGGAACGCGTGCTTAATAGCCCGTCACCGTAGGTTATTTTGAGAGTTTGGGATGAATATTTTGAAAAATATTATTTAACTAGTGTTTAGATGAGTTTTTTGAAAGATAGTAATAATTAGAGAGATGAAGAAAAATTACAGAGATAGAAAGAGAAATGAGAATAATCAAGTAATGATTAGAGAGATAAATGTGAGTAATGATTGGAGGGAGGGGAAAATGAGGGAAAAATCTTTTTGAATTTTTTTTTTGGAAATGGGAAGTGAACAAAGCCTTAATTTCGATGCAAATATTACACATACATTTTATTAAATATTTGTCACAATTTTCTGGTGATTATATATAGGGTCAAGTTCCTTGATAAGAATCAGTGACAGTAATCATTTTTGTCAGTTTTTTTTCCTCGTCATCCTGACAAATATTATTGGTGCTCCAATTTGCTCGAATAGTGATAGAGTCACATACACTCAACCACACACCCTCTCACGAGTGGGACCCAGCACATGTGAGAGGGTGTGTGGTTGAGTGTGTGTGGCTCTAGCATTTTTTAATTTGCTCCCATCCGTTTATTTATGGTGACCATCAAACTATTCTTCTCGATTCAACACCTATGCAATATTTTACCTTTAATGCTTAACATTGTAGGTCCACGAAGCTCAATCAGCACTATGCTAGTTAAACACAGTGGTCCCAATATTATTATACTCATTTAATTATAAATTATAAACTTTACGATGTTGGTTTAACATAACCTGCCCTGTTTTATATTGCAGGTCCCACAAACGCCAACTAAAAGTAATGGATCCCATTCTATTATTCTTGTTTATTACTGTAAAACTACAGATTTATTAATGCGGGTCCCACATAACTTGCCTCATTTAATGACGAAAAATGGCATATATGTCTTTTCAATGCGTGCAAGGGATACCATAACTCACGCTTTATATTAGTATTATATTAGTAAAAAAAAAAAAAAAATGTATTTCTTACTTACTATAAAATTTCTACTTTCTACGAAAATTTCCAATGATTTTGAAATATTATTTTTATTTAGCCTCGATTAGAAAGAATTTACTAATGCAAGACAATATTGCATTTTTTTGTCTTTATGTTTTTTCAGTTTTTTTGTTCTTAATTCTCCTCATCATTGACAATTGGTGTTGTTTCTCTTAATTTTCCTTATTTTTAAGTTATATAAAAAAATCACGTTGTTTTGTGTTATTTGATTTTTTAGTTAATATATATGAGGAAAACAAATTAAAATCCAAGAAAACTAGTGCAAAATACCAAAAATCCAAAAAGCCAGTGAGTGGAAGGAAATTTTTATTTTTTTTTTAAAAAAAACACTCCAAAACTTTGACCTTAATGTCTAATAGACATCCAAACTTTAATAAATTTTAATTAACACCCAAGCTATTAAGCAGGTATTCAATTAATCACCTACCGCCTAAATCCGTTAATTGGCTAATGAAAATTGATGAAAACTATTTTTTCTCGTTTATATACTGTTAAAACGGTGACATGGCTCGTGTTGGGAAGATAGTCATATTGGGACCCTCCACTTTAACTCAATGAAACAAAAAGAAAAAGAAAATACCCTATCTTCCTCTTTTCTACGAACACCCACAACCGTACCAATGTGAGTTATTTCCCTCTAGCAAAACCCTCAACACCAAGAATATCTCACTATTCTCCATTTTGCTCCCCCAAATATTAGACTATTAATATCAAAACCCATTCATTCACCTAGTCCATTTTTCCCACCTTATCCCGTTAATACAAACACCACAATTCAAATCCAATGAACCCTTTTCCACTTTCCCCCCCTCTCTAATAATACCTCTCTCCCTTTCTTTTCTCTTCGTTTAAGCCAGAGCAAGAACATCATTCCCTCTCTCTCTCTATCTCTCTATACATATATATGTGTCTGTATATATATACACACACACGTACACACACACACACACACACACACACCACGAATCAAGTAGGAGATTATTTACTTTCCTTTCATGCAAACCTCCCATTTTCTAATCGAATTTTGATGATCTGAATTGTTCAATGTGTTTAAAACATGCTTTGAAGGATTCTTGCGAGGAATGACAAAAAAAATGACCGGGAAGGGCTTGATTCGAGCAGTTTTTCGTAAGAACTATATATTTCCGAGCAGTTTTTCATAAAACTCTAATTATCAAGTCATTCCCGACCATTTTTGGTGATTCCTTGCGGGGACCCTTAAAAACATGTTTTAAACACATTGAACGGTTCAGATCATCAAAATTGGATCTTGAGCTATGAGGTTCGCACAGAAGGAAAGTAAGGGATCCCTCACTGGATAGAGAGTGCACACACACACACCAAACTTCTAATAAAGGATCCTTTACTTTATTACAATGCGAACCTCACAGTTCTCGGCCATATTTTGATGATCTGAACCGTTCAATGAATTTAAAACATATTTTTAAGGGTCCCCGCGATGAATCACCCAAAAAATGATCGAAAAGGACTTGATCCTAACAGTTTTTTCCAGTCTTTTTTTTGTTGGTTTCTCGTGAGGACCCTTAAACACATGTCTTAAACATAAAGATCTGCTTCCAAATGGGGGTTTCCTTGATTAGTGACAAATAGCTAGGTCAAGTCCAAGACTTCTCTACAAAAGATGATTCGGGAATTGGGGTCGGATTGTTTCCTTTCGGGCAAAGATCAAAAGAAGATTAGTGAACAAATTAGAAAACTTCAAGTGGAGACCAACAATTAGTCTACTCCTCTTTCAGGTTCATGTTCAGTCAGTCCTCCCAACTTGAACTTAAATCATTGTCTGTGTCAAATTATTCTTCTCTTCTCGTGCTATTGTTTTGATGGTGAATTTGAAAAAAACGGATTCACTGATTTTCAACCTAAAGGGATGAAATGGCAAAGGATTGAGTCACTGGAGAGGAGTATTTCGCCCATAGTTTGATTAGGTATAGTTATGTAGAAATCCTCTTTCCTCTCTCTCTCTTCATAATTAGTTCCATTATAGGCCACGTGAGCATCCAAGTCACCATATGAAGGAAAAAATAGCCTTAAGTAATCAATTTCCGTGAGCCAATTAACGGTTAACGGATTAGGGAAGAGGGGGTAAATTGAACAACGGCTTAATAGTTTGGGTGTTTAATTAAAATTTATTAAAGTTTGGGAATCTATAAGATATTGAGATCAAAGTTTGGATTTTTTTTTTTAAAAAAAATTCCTTAGTGGAATGACACTGCAAAAATCCAAAAAGCAAACTAGTTAACCAAAAAACTAAAAAAAAAAAAAAAACCGCTGGTATAGACTGAAAATTTGGTCCTGAAAGTTTTTATGTACCAATTACGTTCCAAGTATTTTTCTACCAGAGGTGAATTGATCCAATTTTAAATGGCATATATTATAAAAAAAATCTGCTTATGATTGGTTCTAAAGTATAGTATTCATTAGCACGTTACGTATGGCCTATTCAAGATTATTGGGGCCGAAGTGAACTTCGAATATGGGGACACTTACAGTACAAAAAATCAAAAGAGCAAATAATCCAAATCCAAATCATTAAAAATTGTTTTGGAATTTATTTCAAGATTCAAATTAAACTCTGGATATCAAAGTGACCCAAACGGCATATTTTGGAGATCAGATACATTTAGCAAATGTTTTAATTAATAGTGGTTGTAATTGTCAAGTGAAGTCAAATCAATTTCATTAAAGTTATAGTAGTAATTTGGGGAATAAAACAAAAGTACCCTTTGAAGTGTTAAAAGTTAGGCTAAACTAATTGCAAATCATTGGCATTTTTTTATACATTTATTTTATATATATATATATATACGGAAATCTTCTTATCCACACCTCCCGGAAATAAGAAAAAAATGGTTTTTTTTTAGTTGCAAATTTTTTTTTGGAAAATCCGATCCGCCCAATGTGTTCAGAAGGTGTTTTCAAGGGTCCACGCAGAAAATCTTTAAAAAAAAAAATACCGGGAAGGGCTTGATCCAAGCAGTTTTCACAAAAACTGTATTTATATATTTTTGCGAAAACTGCTTGGATCAAGCCCTTCCCGGTATTTTTTTTTGAAGATTTTTTACAAGGACCCTTGAAAACACCTTCTGAACACATTGGATGGATCGGATCGTCAAAAAAAAATTTGGATCAAAAGTCCGGATAAAAAGCGGAACCTATATATATATATATATATATATATATATATAATTGGGTGAATTATATTTTTTAATAGTCTTCCAATTCGAAGGATGTACAGGACATTTACTAGTACAATCAAACTTTTGTGCACTTCAAATGGCGTTGTACACTTATTTGAACTTTTGAAGTGAAAAAAAGAGAAAGTACTAAAACAAAAGTATGCCCTCATTTTCAAATTGGAAAATTCTAAAATCAGCCCAATATGCTGATTATAGGGCTTAAAAAGTATATTATAATGTGTGAAAAGTGTATAATAATGTGTAAAAATGTATGAAAAAGTAAAAAAAATACATTGGAGTATGTGTTTTTTTTTTTTGTTTTTTTTGTTGTCTTATTGTCAGCCCAGTGGGCTGACAATAGAAAAACCCTTTCAAATTTGTTGTACATTTTTAGTATTCACGACACCTAAAAAAATTATTTATATTATCAAATGTATTGTGTTGTATATATATGTAATATGGATCTTGTTTGATAGTTCTTGATGAGTTTTATTAACAAAGTTGTCAAAATTGTAAAAAACAATATACATTGAAACTTGTAAGCAATTGAAAAATAGCACGAATGCCGAAAAATGGATAAGAAATTTGGGACGGAGGGAGTATTATTCTTTTTGAACGAGTATTCAAATGAGGGGTCATTATATTGACAACCAACTAAAACAATAAGACGACAACAAAAGACACTTCAATGTATTTTTTTTTTTACTTTTCTATATAGTTCTACCAATTGTTATATCTATTGATGATATATTTCACACTCATCAATACATTTTTCATATCTTAAAGAAATGGACTGATTTTAAAATTTTCCTAAGTTCACTTTTCAAAGCATTTATAGTACAGTAGTACTAATAATTAAGCTGGAGAAGTACAAATTTAAAGTAAAATCCCCGTAAAATGAAAAGAGTAGGACATGTAAAGTTAGAACACTTTTTGTTTTTGGTCTAGCCAAAAAACAAAAGGAGAATGCTTATTTTCCAACGGCCAGGTCCGGATACCATGTAAGTTTACGTATGCCTCGACTAATCTCTCTTTAGTCTAGTCAAAGCCGGCCTCCACGTTCGGGCTGAGAACTTCACACAAAATTACTGTGTTCCCGTGTGAACCTTGGAATCAAAGCTGGTTAATTATTTGTGGAACAAACCCACCAAATAACTGGACGAGAGAAGTAAGGCGTTGTTTATGAGCCTCTCTTTTTTGTTTTTTTCCATTTTACAGTTTGCATCTAACTTTTGGAGAAATATTTGCAGAATGCATTTAACAATAGAAGTAGTGCTTGGAAAATGTGTGTAGAATATATAGGTTTTTTTTATTAATTAAAATGAGAAAAGTAGAAAATGAGAGGTCAAAAAACTCCTGTATCTCGCTTCTCTTCTCTAAACTCAAAGGCTAAAAAACTATTTTTTCATAACTCACTTGTGATAGTTCCACGAAACAGCTAAAATGCAAAAATACAAAAATGAAAATGACAAAAACAGCCATCCAGCCTCTGTGTTTTTTTTTTTTTGGTTTCAAAGACAACATAAAAGCAGAGGCAGTACAAAGGACTTTAGTTTATACTCGCCTCGAATAACACTTCAAGACCTTTCCAAGTTTCAAGCGCTGCTATATATAAATCTCACAAACCCTCTTCTCTCTCCTCCTTCTCCCCCTCCCTCGCGCCTCTCCAAAATCTCTCCACCCGCCTCCTCCACTCCCACAAGCCCTAGTTCGCTGCCATCACCCGGAGAGAGAGAGAGAGAGAGTAGAGAGAGAAAGCAGACAAAGCTAAAGCCTTTTCTCTCACTTCACTCCCTCCACGAACGTCTCCGATCCGACCCGACCCCTCAGGTACTCGAATCTTACTCGAATCGCACTCGATCTGAGCGTTTTCAACGATCTTCGTAAGATCATCGCGCGCTATCCAAATCCAAGTGTATGGGAAAGTTAGGGTTTTTATATGTTTTTGTTTCCGTTTAGTTAGTTACTGGTCATTTATGTAGGGTTTTGATTGCTGTTTAGAGATCGTTCAGTGATGGCAGCAGCGGCGGCGGCGGCGGCGCAACAACCTGTCTCTGCTCAAGTTGTATGTGTTCTTTCTTTACTATGCTGTGACCTTTTCATTGGATGTGGCGTGTTTGCTTTGAAACCCGCAGCTCTGTATTGTCTTTTTGTTTTTATTTTTAAAGATGTGACCAATGACAATCTGAAAAAAGTTGGGTTTTCAGTCAACGTATGATTTTTCCTTCCGAGCTAAAAACAATGTGAAAAGGTTCGTTTTTTGGTTTGAAAGGTTCCGTTTTGATGCTTCTTAATTCCTGTTTGTTTAGTAATCAAATGGAAATAAAACTCGCGTAGATTGCTGAGCTAAGTTGCTTTGAACTGCAGCTATCTTTTTTCCTGTTTTGTATTTTTGCTTTTATATATTGACAATTGAAAATCTGAAAAGGTCGATGTTTAAGTGCAACAGCTTATGATTTTTCCATATGAGCCAAAAACAATTTGAAGAAGCTGGATTTTAAAAAGTTCCGGTCTTTGTGCTTCTTAATTACTACGTAACCAATAATTAATTGAAACAAATACTTACCGCTGAGCTAAGGTGGTTTTTGATGGAGTTTTATGCATGGAGTCAGGTTGGGAATGCTTTTGTTCAACAGTATTACCACATACAGCACCAATCGCCGGGGCTTGTCCATCGGTTTTATCAGGACACAAGTAAGCTTGGTCGTCCTGATGGTGATGGGGCTATGAGCACGACTACTACTATGCAGGTGAGATCCCCTTGAACTTGGTAATAGAATCATGTTCAAGCTTTTCAGTATTGGTGGTTGTTGTCTTACACTTTTAATTTGGTTGGTGAGACACCAAAGAAACGAATTTGGTTTTGATTCTTTGTTCCAATGCATTTCTTAATCTTGGGGGCTATTAACCGAGGTTCCATCTGGTCATTAGAACTGGTGAGGGAGGACGATAAGGAAGAAGTAAAAAGAGGAAGAGAAAAGGATACATGCATAAAATTTTTGGTCTCATGCAGTTTTTAAAAAATTATTTGGTGCTATATTACTTTTTGAGTATAGTTGGGGTTTTTCTAAGCTTTAAGAACTCTTTGTCCCCCCAAATTTGTTTCCCTCTCTATTTTCCAATTCAGCCAAACAAAGAGAAGTAAGATATCTTGTTCTCTTTTCCCTTCCTACACTACAGTACGCCTTTTAGATAAAACGTGACCCAAAAGAGGTAATTTTGCAATTCTAAGTCTCATCTTTGGCTGGATCTTGAATTTGCTTGCAGGCCATCAATGAGAAGATACTTTCACTTAACTACGGTGAATTCAGGGCAGAAATTAAATCGGTTGATGCACAAGAATCTTACAACGGGGGAGTCCATGTGCTTGTTACCGGGTATCTGTTGGGGAAGGACAACGTGATTCAGAACTTCACTCAGACTTTCTTTCTTGCGCCACAAGAAAAGGGGTACTTTGTTTTGAATGACATCTTTCGATATGTGGAAGATATCAAACATGTTAATGGAAGCCAGAGTTCTGGTACTGAAATTGAGGCCCCTCTCACTCCAGAGCAGGGTAATGGTTATGCTTCAATCTCAATGATTATATTGATCTCTTTGTGTCATTGATTGTGAAAAACTTTGGTTTTTTGTTTGGTTTGCAGATCCGTCTCCAGTGGTGGAGAATCATGTTTCTGAACAAACGGTGGTTCCTGCAGAGGTCAATGGGGATGAAGCAGTCATTCCGTTGAACAATGGAGGTGTGTCAGTTGAGGAAGAGGTTGATGAAGAGGTTCCCGTGGCCGAGGTTATTGATGAAGAGGTTACCGTGGCTGAGGTTGTTGATGAAGCACCTGATGATTCTCAGGTGGTTGGTGAAGCTAACTCCAAAATTGAGGAAGTGCCGAAGAAGTCTTATGCTTCTATTGTGAGTTGTCATTTAACATGCGCCCATGATTGAAATGTCTTCCTCCCTTATGAGATATCGAGTACCTAACTAATAGTGCCATATGATGAAAAAAAGAAAACTGTTAGTGCGGTGCCATGTTGCACTTTTAAGTTTGTATGTGTATGTTAGATTAGGGAGTGATCTTGGGGATCGGGTATTGTTGATGTTCCCAAATCTGTTTTGGACCTTGGGTGCTGTCAATTTGCAGATGCATTCAGGTGGAAAGTTTGTCTTCAGTAACTTTCTTTTGTTGTTCCAGGTGATGGATATGAAGGAGAGTGCTATGCCATTGTCTTCTCCTGCACCTGTTCCTCGGAGATCTCCCTTGAAGAGCCAAGCACAACAGGTGAACCTTGCTCAGGCACCAGCACCAGTCGCTGAGACACCAATTTCTGCTTCAGATGCTGCAGAGAATGGGAACAATCAAGAGGGTGAAGGTATGCAGTCTTTCATCATTATTGGGTTGGTGCTACTAGTCCTTGAATATTATTTCAGTTCATAGCTGACTTGTGGTATGTACTCGATGAATCTGTCTACTGAGTCATCTGTTTGCTTTTCTCTCTTGTTGACAGCTGATGGTTATTCCATATATATAAAGGGTCTGCCTATGAATGCCACAGCTCCTCTACTTGAAGACGAATTCAAGAGATTTGGGGCTATAAAGGCTGGCGGTGTTCAAGTTAGGAGTAACAAAGTACGTGTCATGTTTTCTTGCCATTTAGTCACTTCTGATCTTGTTTCTCTTAGCTACTTATGGTCTTTTATTTCCACAGCAAGGGTTTTGTTTTGGCTTTGTGGAATTTGAGGTGGAAAGTGCTGTGCAAAAAGCAATTGAGGTACATTAGCTATTTGTCCGAGATTTGTTGTATAGATTCTCGTATGAATGGATATATTGGTGTATCATTGTCTATTCTCTAAGTTTACATTCGATGGATGACTCGTTAAAAAGCTCCTGGGTATCCAAGTTTTGGTGATTTCACTCTCATTGTGTTGTACTTGGCATGTAGTTGCATTATGAGATCACATTTTTCAGAGTTGGATTACGTAGTCGAGTTCTATTAGCATTTAGCTTAGATTTTTTTGAAAACTTTCTAGTTTTCCTGCAAACTGAATGTGATATCTAGTGATGAAATTGTTTTTTGGTATGTGCAATTTATGCCTGTATTAGTGATATTGGCATAATGACAAATATTAATGGAGGTGAGCATGTGCACATGTTTATGCCCATGGATTTCTGCTTCGCCCATAGGTGACTGATGTGGGTACTGTTATGTGATATAAAGATGGAATGCTTGTGTTGATTTTTGCAGTTATCGTGTTGGTTAGAGTCACAGCTGTAAAATGTCTTTATTGTGTCCTGTGATTTAATGAATAATGACAATTAACACATTGGGGTCTCATTTAATGAATAATGGCAATTAACACATTGGGGTCTCATTTAATGAATAATGGCAATTAGCACTCTGTCTTTTGGTGGTGGTAGTGTTGATTCTGTTCAAGTAGTGTACGGAGAAAGAGCTGCATGGTTAAGTTGTAGCAGCTGCTATAGTTGATTGTTGCTGTGCAGTGGTTTTCTGAAATGTCTACCCCCTTAGCTTTATTTGAGGTTATTTATTTGTAATTTCTGTCCCGATTGCTAATTGGAGAGTCGTAACTGAGTGCATAATTTCATAGATTGGGAAGTTCAAATCCTTGAAGCGCAAATGCTTGAAGCAAAATACAGTTTTGACAAGCCATTATAAAACTTCTTTTTATAACTCCTCTGAACCTGAACCTGGATGTCTTACACTTTGTTTGGTTTCCTTTTTGCACCTTTCAGTTTAGTACTTTACTTTGGAAATTCATTGGAAGTTTGGTCAACAATTGGGCCCACAGGTAGACTAAAAATCAACACATCAATAGGTTCAATACTCTGCCCAAGGTTCTAAAACTCGCTAGGCGCTCCCATGGCTGCTAGATACCTTCTAGCTTCCAGGGCCGAGTACTCGGCGCCTAGTCGGGATAGTTGGGATAGTTAGACTAGTCGAGCTAGTCAGCGAGGGTCCTTCTAGCGCCTAGGCGGCAAGTACTCGGCCTTCTAGACCTTCTTTTAGAACACTGACTCTGCCCCTTCCTCTCTCTCTCTCTCACAACACGAAGACCCGAGTACTTCTGCTCTGTTCAGATTCCCTGCCATTGTGGGCCAGTGACAACTTGCAGACTTCCAGTAACCACTCATGCTCAAGTTGTGAACGTGCACATTGTGGGCCCATCTCAAGAAAAAAGAAAACTCTAAACTGATCAATAATT